>JASDQU010107520.1:20550-35109 GCA_032191745.1 Picea mariana
GCCAAACTCTGGATTTAGCAATGTTAAGTTCTGTTGATTGTGCATTATAGCCATTTGATGCTGGCCACACCAATTGCATTGTGAACGGCATCATTCGTGTGTTTCTTAAAGAGAAACGATTGGTAACCCAAGGGCGTTGTGTTTTGATCAGCAAAGATCTAGCGCTGTTTCAACATAGTTTTTCAGCACTGTGTTTCAACCCAGCGCTGTGTTTCAGCATATGTAACATTACTGTGTTTCAGCTGTTACAGCACTGTGTTTCAGCATAAGTTCCAGCTCTGTTTTCTGCATTGTGTTTCTGCATCTGTGTTTCAGCATCTGCGTTCCAGCATCTGTGTTCCAGCATTTGTGTTTTCAGCATTTGCGTTTCAGCATTTTTGTTTCAGCATCTGTGATTCATCTTCTGTGTTCCAGCTTTGTTTCAGCACTGTGTTTCAGCTTCTGTTTTCCAGCATCTCTTGTGCATGCTTTATAACCAACCGATTGCCATCAATGACAACCTTGACCATATGACCGATTGCCATCAATGACAACCTTGACCATCTGCGTCATCTTTGCTATAGCCATATTTCCAACCTTGACCATCTGTGTCATCTCTGCTATAGCCATATTTCCAACAATATATTCCAGACTCTTTTGTGGAAATTTTCTCCCATTAAGTTTCCCACCAATGTTTGACATGGGGGATAGCTTTAATGAGTGTGAAGGTGATATTTTCCCTGTAAGAAAAATGGTGAACAGAGAAATAACCTTCTAACAGATTTAACCATTTTTCTAGGGCATCCACATCTATCTGACCTTCAAGTACAGGAATATAAAAATTAATCCGTACCTTTAAAGGAGAGGTTCTTCCAAAGAGGATATTTGATGAAGATGCTCCTGTTGCTATCGACAAGCGTTGAAGGATGTGGGAACAATTCTCCATCATTTCGTCCCTCTGTCTCGTGAGAGATTTCTCAAGCAACAAATTGATAGAATCGTCTGCTCCATCATTTTTCTTTTCTTCTGCCATGGAGGGTTTCTTGGGCATGCGAGAGCGATTGTCTTCAAGACAGACAAGCTCGAGACCCAACTAGACCTCGTCGGGGACACACACTAAAAACAAACGATCAAGAGCATCCTGCTCTGATACCACTGATCCAGATTATTTTCGGCACGAAATGAGAGCGGAGATATAATAAAGAAATGTATCCGAGATGCAACCATAAACACAAAGATACAACAATACACAATTTTATATTAATGAGCGAAATGTACTAAGACTGTAAAAATACAGAGTGAAAGACTCACTAGAATGGTGACAACTTATCTCTGAGAAGAGATGTGACGGCTATGCACATTCGCAAGAAGATGATTTTACAATGAGGCTCCAAAGGCATTTTTATCATAAATAAAATCCAAAACCCTAACCCCGGAAGATGAAAAGCCAACATTTTTGTGGACCTCGTTTTGGGTAGTTTGGTGTATCAACTTCCCAGGGGCGTAACTTTGGCATACGATCTCCGTTTGGGGCACACGATAGCTCATTGGAAAGGTATTTTCGAGGAAATTCATTTTGAGGGATAAATAGAGACTTTGGATATAATTGAGAACCTACATTAATAAAAAACCTTCATTTAGGCCCTCAAAAAGGCCCCAAAAGTTAAAAACTGCTAAAAATAGTAAATTACCAAAATTGCCAAAAAACTGTTTTGAGCCAATTGGAAAAGGTGGGTGGCCACCGATGTCCACCTAGATAATTATGAAAGGAAGAGTTATGCTTTCGTGAGTCCGCAAGTCCATGAGTCTGTGAGTTCAAATAGATGGAAAAATAATGTAAGTGTTGAGACTTTTCAGACAGACTTATGAAAGGAAGAATTGTGCTTTCGTGAGTCCATAAGTCCGTGAGTCTGAATAGATGGAAAAATAATCTAATTGTTGAGACTTTCAGATAGACTTATGAAAGGGAGAATTCTACTTTCGTGAGTCCACAAGTCCATGAGTTTGTGATTTTGAATAGATGGAAAAATAATCTAAGTGTTGACACTTTTCGGGCGAACTCATGGAAGAAAGAATTCTGATACAGTATAGGAACACAATTGTACATAATTTCATGGATCTTGTTAATTATTTTAGCCTAACAAATTTTGTTGGCTGCAAATCTTGCAGAATTAGAGGTACATAAAGAAACTTAGTTCTTATATGAGGACTAAAGTCATGGAAGATGCTCAAGGGTATTACAACCATGGGGAAGAGTTCATAGGTCTGCATATCAACATGGGGAATGACGAGACAGATTCAAATGGAAGAAGAGATAGGCAAGAGTATGTCACTATGAGAAGTTTGAATAGGGAAGTGAAAAGCTACAAGGATGATAATGAAAGGATTATGAAGGCTCAAGAAGAGATACTTTAGAGCTTGAACATGTTGCATAAGAAAATTAACAAAGATTCTGGCACCAAGCAAGCAACTAGTGCTAGACAAGTATCAACATCTAGATCTCACATCAAAAAGGATGATCATGGAAATGATAGGAAGTCAAGAAGAATGAGAAGGATCCATAATTATCTAAGGTAGTCCACTAGAAAAACTCATGCAAGTTCATGACTATGAATCAATGCAAGTGTGTCTTCTGTTCGTAGGAAAAGAAGAAGGAATGAGGCAGACATCTTGCAAGGTGAACTCAGGAAAATGAAGCCACCTAATTTCAATGGTGAGCACATGAAAGGAGAAGAGGTAGAGGCTTGGCTGTTGGAAATAAAGAAATATTTCTAGCTGCATGACTACCCATCTTAGGTAGAAGCTAGGATTTCCACCTACCACTTGCAAGGAAAGGCAACCATGTGGTGGTATCAACTTAAGAAAGAAAAAAACCTCGATGAGAAGATAATCTCATGAAGGAAATTCAAAGGATATTTCCAAGAGAAATATTTGTCCAAGCATTACTATGAGAGAAAGATAAAAGATTTCTTTGAACTCAAGTTGGGAACCATGACAATGGAGGAATATGACAAGTTGTTCTTTGAATTGTTGAAGTATGTTGACTTCATCAAGGATGAGAAGGTTAAAATCCAAAGGTTTCTAAGTGGTTTACCCTCCTTCTAGAGTGATAAAATTCAATATGACAACCCCAAGACCTTGGAGGAAAACGTAAGGAGAGAAACACACCTTTATGAGCAAAGAAAAGGAAGGCCAGTGTTCCAAAAGACTTGGAATGACAAAATGAAAGAGAAAAAGGATCAAAGGAAGAAAGGTTTTAATCCACCATTTTCAAAAATAACTCCCAAGAAAGTAAGCAAGGCCAGACAACCCAAAATGATCAAAATAATGCAGATTCATTTGCGAAAAGGCCAAGGAAACAACTTGTTCAATGTTGGGGATGTGGGGGAACTAACTTATCTAAGGATTTACCTCATAAAGGAGAACAAATGAGGACTGTACACAACATCTAGGAGGCTAAAAACGTGGGAGACATGGGAGGAAGTATGCGAAGGATTTATGCATCCTTGGACAACACGCAAGAAGAATATCAATCCCCCATGATTGAAGTGGAAGGTAAGATTGATAACCATCGCATAGCAATTTTAATTTATTCCAGAGCCAACCATAGTTACATAAATTCTAACATTGTTGAAATATTTCACTTGCATATAAGTAAGCATAAGAAATATTGTTTAGTTTAGTTAGCCATGGGGGATAAGAGAAAGATCAATGAGTTGGTTAAATATTTTCAGATAAACATGAATGGACTCAACACTAAGGTAGATGTAAACATCATACCATTGGGTTCATATGACTGTCTAATTGGCATGGATTGGTTGGAAAAACATCATGATATCCTATATTGTTACAACAAGACAATCACATGTATTGATGGGGAAGGGAAGCAAGGCAAGATTCAAGGCATTCCAAGAGCTGTAACTGTTAGAGAGATTTCAACTATGTATTTGAAGAAGATCTTTAGGAAGGGATGTCAGGTGTTTGAAACAAATATGGAGGAGGCAACCAAATATAAATTGGCAAGCATTGAAGATCATCCGGTCTTGAGGGATTTTGAATATGTTTTTAGGGAAATCCCAGGATTTCCACCAAAGAGAGACATTGATTTCTCTATCGATTTGGTGCCAGGAGCTGCCCCAGTGTCTAAGATACCATACATAATGGGTACACTAGAATTGAAGGAGTTGTAGATACAACTTGAAGAGTTTTTTAAAAAGGGGTATATACGCTCAAGTGTGTCACCTTGGGGAGCCCCGGTTCTGCTTGTGAAGAAGAATGATAGAACCTTAAGGCTGTGTATTGATTTCAGGAAACTTAATAAGGTTACCATAAAGAATAAGTATCCTTTACCCATAATTGATGATTTGTTTGATCAACTGAAAGGTGCAAGAATATTTTCAAAGATTGACTTGAGATTAGTCTATCATCAAGTAAGGATAAGGGAATACGACATCTTCAAGACAACATCCAAAACAAGATATGGGCTTTATGAATTCACGGTAGTGCCATTTGGACCATCAAATGCCCCAACAATTTTTATGTGTTTGATGAATGGAGTGTTAAAGGAGTACCTGGACACGTTTATGATTGTGTTCTTAGATGATATACTCGTCTATTCAAGATTATAAGAGGAACATGAACAACATTTAAGAATGGTGTTACAAGTTTTAAGAGAGCACATATTATATGCTAAGCTAAGTAAGTGCATCTTTTACCAAAAGAAGATTCACTACTCGGGGCATATAATATCAACAGTAGGGATAAAAGTTGATCCTGAGAATATAGAGGCCATTAGAGGATGGCCAGTTCCAAAGAATGTGACAAAGGTCATATCATTCATGGGATTTTCTGGTTATTACCGAAGATTCATAAAAGGTTTTTCAAATATTGCAAGTCCAATCAATGTCTTTGCAAAATAAGGGTGTGAAGTTCGAATGGAGTTCCAAGTGTGAAGAGAGTTTTCAACAGTTGAAAAGAATATTGACAAGTGATCCAATCTTGAATATTACAGATCCAAACAAATATTTTTTTATGGGCACCGATGCATGCAAGGAAGGGCTTGGTGGAGTCCTTAGTCAAAAGGATCATATGTTATGAGTCCCGAAAATTAAAAGAGCATGAGAGGAAATATGCTACCCATGATTTGGAGTTAGCAATGATTGTACATGCATTGAAAATGTGTAGGCATTATGTTGTGGATAAGAAATTCGAGCTAAGGACAAAACACTAAGGTCTGAAGCATTTGTTTGGACAACCAACACTAAATGATAGGCAAACTAGATAGATGGAATTTTTGAGTGACTATGAATTCAAAATTAAGCACATAAAGGGAAAGGAAAATTAAGTGATTGATGCACTCAACAGGAGAGATCATGAAGTGCATATTGCAGCCATTGGCATGTATAGTACATATATGAAAGACAAATTTCTTGCAACAACAAGTTCAGATAAGAATTATTTAAAAATAAAGAGACATTACAACAATGTAATTTTCAGCAGAAATTTAATTATTATGAGCTGAAAGAAGATGGAATTCTCATGTACAAAGGTAAGGTGTATGTGCCGACTTCCAGTGAGCTGAAAACTGTAGTGCCGAAGAAGATGCATAATGTGCCATATGCCAAGCACCCAGGATATCAGAAAACAATTGCAACAGTAAGAAACAAACATTTTTGGCCAAGAGTGAAGAAATAAGTGGCTAATTACATAGCCATATGTCTGGAGTGCCAAAAACTAAAGACATAACATAGTCACCCAATAGGATTTCTACAACCATTGCCCCTTCCATAATGTAAGTGGGACGTTGTCTCAGTTGATTTTATTACTAAGATGCTTAGAAAAGTGAAGCAACATGATTCCATCATGGTGGTGGTGGATAAGTTGACTAAAGCCACATTTCATTAAGTAAATAATACACAGAAGGCAACAAATATTGCAGATATTTATATGAGAGAAGTTGCTAGGCTACATGGAGTGCCTAAGGAAACAATTTCAGACAAAGATCCAAATTTTACTTCCAATTTTTGTAAGGGTTTGTTAAAGGGATTTGGGACAAATTTAAATCTTAGTACATCATATCATTCATAGTCAAATGGGAAAACAAAAAGGACTAACAGAATAATTGAGGACATGCTTAGAATGTATGTGATGGGTCAACCATCGAAGTGGGAAGATTATGTCCATTTAGTTGAATTTTCCTACAACAATGGGTTTCATGCCTCCTTGAAAATGAGTCTATTTGAGACATTGTATGGTAGGAAATGTAACACACTAGTGAGTTGGGATAATCCAATAGATAGAGAAGTTGTTGGGTCAGAATTGCTAAAAGAAATGGAAGATCAAATGGTAAGGATTAAGCAAAATTTGAAGGATGTTTAGGATAGGCAGAAAAGTTATGCATATAGGAACATAGTTTTCAGAGATTTTAAAGTGGGATAACATGTGTTTTTGAATGTAAAGGAAAATATAAGTTCACTAAGATTAGGAAGCTACCCGAAGTTAGCAACAAAATATTGCGTTCCTTTTGAAATATTAGAAAAGATAGGGCCAGTTGCATACATGTTAGCTTTTCCTGCATCCATGAGAGTGAATAATGCATTTCATGTATCATTAATTAAAAAGTACGTACTTGATGCTAATCATGTCATTGATTGGAATGTGATCTAGGTGGAGCACGAAGGGGATTTCCGAGTGGAACCAGTATGCATCCTAGACCAGAAAGTCAAAGTGCTCAAGAAAAAATCCATAAGGATGGTAAAGGTTCAATGGACCTATTAGGGTCCTGAAGATGCTACATGGGAGAATGAAGAAAACATGCAGGCATAATACCCGTAAACTTTTTACATTTTTGAAGAATACAAAATGCAAGACTCCGTTTTGAGCAACTAGAGTTCCTGAACCACATCTCAGAGTCTTGGCCAATTGTGCTAGGGACATTGATAAACGAATGCCACATTCCTTGGGTTAGCCCTGATAAATGGATGATACATCCCTTGGGCATCCCTGATAAATGAATTTTTCATTCCTTGGGTCGACGAGTTGAAAGGAACATGAGATCTTGGTTGGAGTTGTCACTAGAGTTGTTAAATTACAAAAAAATTATTTTTAAGTATTGTGATGTAAATTTTCATATATGTATATAGGAATATAGTGCACCGAGGATGGAGCACAAATGTAGGGGAGGGGTAATGTAACATATCCATTATAATCCCCAATTTGATTAATGCTTATGTATATATAATATGTGGATACGACCAAATGATGTAATATGCGAATTGTATTTCAATGTTTTAATAATAAAATGTGATGCCATCTGCTAAGGGGACATGGACAAGAGATTGGGGTTGAATTAATCCACAAGAGAGGGGAGTGTCTAGGATAATGGCCAAGAGGGGTCCAAGGGGGAAATTACCCATGTTTATGGATTTAACCCATTTTCCTAAATCTACTATTGTATATGAACCTTCCCATTTTTGATTGAGTGTTTCCAAAGCCAATCATTGAATACATGTAAGAGGGTGGGTGTGAGTAGTCACATCCTAAAGTTATTGAGCACATTGGGGTTGAGTAAAATCATCTTGGGGAAGAGTGTGAGTCAAGAAAGGAAAGCAAAAGAGAAGAATTTTGAATGGGTTGAGATAGAAGTAACAACGGTTCGAGCAGTTTGGGCAGTTAGTCAAGTTTGAGTATGGAAAGAGACTTTGGAGCGGGTAAGACCATAGGAGGGAAAAGTATGGAGCGTAATAAGAGCGAATCAGAGCTGGAGAAATCAAGAGCCCGGTTATCAAGATAGAAGAGTGAACTCCTACATGAGTTGCACTGAAAAAACAAGTGTTGCTATTGGTTTGCTGATAGTTTTCCTAGCAACAGTTTCCCTTGAGTTCCCAACTAAGAGATTCCTAGCTACCTATGCTAGAGAGACCCTAATAAAAGAATGACACATTCCTTTGTTTATCCCTGATAAATAGATGGTACATCCCTTGAGTTAACCCTGATAAACAAATGGTACATACCTTTTGTTAAGGTTTAAGATATTATTAGGTTTCTTTTCAATTCACTAGATAACCATAGCATAGATATGATCACTGAGAAATATACAATCACAAGAGACACATCATTTATCTTGGGAAAACCTCATGGGGGGGGGAAACCCAATAAAAACTTCTTTAATATAGATAGCCAATACAATGCGAAGATAATAAACCAAACAATACATAAAGTCCTCTCCCAAGAATGCACCTCTCTCTCTCTCTTCCTTCTTCTCCAACTACAGCTCCAAACTTGCGCTCTGATGAACAAGTGTGTGAGTGAAAAAATGAGGCGCCGACCTCTCTTATTTATACAATCTGGCAGGTGCTGAACTGAGGTGTCTTTTCACTAGCAGGGTTGACTTCTCATTCTAGGTGGTTATAAACACTTTAATATATTCTGGGGCCGACTTCTCATTTAGCCTATTACAATTAGGGTTTGACCAATCCGCAAAAGGGGATTTGGTCATTTACAATACCCAACATGATCAATCCACAAAAGGGGATTGATGTAATGAATAATACATCAATAATAAATGTAATACTCTTTGCAGTTACAATATTTCAACACTCCCCCTTAACAAAAAGGGTATTCAACAACAACATCGGATGAGAGAGAGGTCGCCATCATCAACAACATCTTGGAACACTGAATGGCATATCTATAAATCATTGGAAGTTTTTCTCATCATTCTCAACAGAGAGCTGGAATGGTATCATCATCTACATCAACATGGATTAGTATAAAAACTAATACATTATCATCACAACATGAGGCTGGTCATATCATCACAACATGAGGCTGGTACATCATCACAACACAAGGCTGACACATCATCAAAGCACGAGGCTGACACATCATCATAGCATGAGGCTAGCACATCATCACAATAATTAAGCTGGAACATCATCACAACAATTAAGATGACAAATCATCACAACAATTAAGCTGGCACATCATCACAACAATTAAGCCAACAAATCATCAGATCAATTAAGTTGGCATATCGTCACAATAATTAAGATGGCATATCATCACAACAAATAAGATGACACATCATCACAACAATTAAGCTGACACATCATCAAAACAATTAAGATGACATATCATCAACATGAAGCTGGCATCATAGCACTAGGCTGGAAACATAACACTACTCCCCCTTTCGAGGGAGGTCCTTTTGGACTATACCAAGCTTATCTCGAAAGTGCTCAAACTTTACACGAGATAGAGGCTTGGTCAACACATCAACAACCTGTTCATCCATGCTAACATATTGGATCTTTATGGCTCCTCTCTGCACCATGTCACAGATGTAGTGATATCGGATCTCTATGTGTTTTGACTTGTCACGAAATACAAGATTCTCTGTCATCTTTATGCAACTCTGGTTATCACATAGGATCATGGTTTCTTCCATCTCTAGGTCGAATAGACCTATCAACAACTTCCGAAGCCATATGTCTTCACAACTGGAAGAACATGCAACAATGTATTCTGCTTCTGCTGTGATGAGAGCAATGCTTGATTGCTTCCTGCTCTACCATGAGATCATGGCTGACTCCATACTGAAACAACATCCTGAAGTTATCTTCCTATCAGAGACACTTCCAGCCTAGTCTGAATCAGTATAACCACTCAGTCTGAAGTCATGGTCTCCATCACAACTGAGACCATAATCTAATGTACCCTTAAGGTAGCTCATCACATGTTTTGCAACAACTAGGTGAACATGTCTAGGTTCTACCAAAAACTGACTCAAAGTTTTCACATAAAAACAAATATATGGTTTGGTGTTTGTCAGATACATCAACGATCCAATGATATGTCTATACAATGTGGCATCAATCAATTCTGATGAAGTGTTGACCAAGAGCTTCAACTTTGTTTCCATGGGTGTATTCATAGACTTGCACTCCAAGATATCAAATCTCTTTAGGATTTCAATTGCATACTTCCCTTGGTTAAGGAAGATCCTCTCTGGGCTTTTCCATACCTCAAGACTTAAGAAATAATGCATTAGGCCAAGGTCTTTCATCTCAAATTCTGCAGTGAGCTTCCTCTTACATTCGATGATGAGATTTTCTTCTCCAGTTAAGAATAAGTCATCCACATACAACAACAATATAGCAGGATGATCATTCATAACCTTGAAGTAGAGGTTAGAATCAACTTTACTCTTGGTAAAGCCCAATATCGTTAGAAAACTATCTATCCTTCCATACCAAGCTCTAGGAGCTTGCTTCAATCCGTACAAAGCCTTCTTCAACTTGCAGACATGAGTCTTCCTGTCTTCAACTTCAAATACTTGAGGTTGTTCTATATACACTTCTTCTTCAATGGAACCATTTAAGAAATCTGTCTTTACGTTCATTTGGTGTAACTTCCACTTCATCTTAGCTACAAGGGATATGATGGTTATGATCGAAGTGTATCTGGCTACAGGAGAAAATGTCTCTTCATAATCAATGCCTTCCTTTTGAGAAAAGCCAAGAAGGACAAACCTTGCTTTATACTTCTCAATACTTCCATCAACAACATGTTTTATTTTGAAAATCCATTTGGAAGATACCACATCCTTGCTCTTAGGTCTGGGAACTATTTACCATACATCATTCTTTATAATGGATTGATATTTATGGCATCTGCCCATTATTTCTTTTGAATGGCTTCTTCAAAGAAGGTAGGCTCCTTCTCTAAGAGATCACACATCGAAGCCATATAACTGGAAAATGGCTTAGGTCTCTTCACTTGTCTCATGGTTCCTTCGGGGACACCATACTTCTCTCCATATTGAATGAGTTCCCTTGCCCAAGTTGGATTTATCTTATGGGAGATCATCTCTGGGGAGGTTCTTGAAATTATACTATGTCATGATCTTCTAGAATTTCCTCATCAGGGAAGCTATGACTTACCTCACTCATTCTGCAACTCTGGGAACTACAGGCTCCTCTTCATATACTTCTTCAAGCTGACATCTTCTTGATTTATTGAGTGCTTCATCTTCATCAAAGGTCACATCCCTACTGATCTCAATATGATGGTGACCCGATATATAAAATCTAAAGGCCTTGGAGACCTCACAATATCCAACAAATATTCCCTTCTTTCCTGAAGGGTCCAACTTGTTTCTCTTCTCTTTTGGAATATGTACAAATACTGGGCAACCAAATATTTTGAGATGGATTACTTCTAGCTTCTTTCTGAAGAACATCTCTTCATGGGTATTGAACCCAAGTGCACTATGGGACAATCAATTTTGTACATATATTGCTGCTCTTGCTGCTTCTGCCCATAAGCAAATTGGAAGATCTTGATCATGGATTATGGTCTTCATTGCTTCCATTATAGTTCTGTTCTTTCTTTCTGCTACACCATTTTGCTGAGGATTGTAGGGAGTGGTGAGCTCCCTCTTGATACCGACATCTTTGAAATAGTTTACAAACTCTTTTGAGGTGTATTCTCCTCCATTATCTAACTTGAGTATCTTGATTTTTCTTTCAGAAAGATTCTCTATCAAGGCTTTGAATTCCTTGAATTTATTGAACACTTTTGACGTAGGAGCATCACTAGCAAGCATGAGTGGAGGATAGCTGGATATACACCAACACACATTTTGAAGATATTTTGAATTTCAAAGAATGGCACATTAATGTAATATCTAAAAAGATATAATTTCTCTTAAATGTTTTGGGGATTGTAATGCAGATCTTGAGCGTTCCTCTCATCTGCCAGTTGTAGGCATTTATTGTAATAAATGTAAAGTAGATAGAGATTTTAATTCGATAAGATAGCTTAAGGTTGTAGGAGGGAAAAACTAAAGAAGACTCCCTTGTAGTTGTATTGTATTATTACCATTCTCATTGTAATTAAGCTATAGAGCAAGAGAGCATAAGAGCATAGAAGAACATAGATTGTAGTAGTTGTATGAATAGATAACTATTGCTATAGAAACCATGTACATAAGCACTTGTATTAATCTAAGAATGCTTTGATCTAATTTCATGGTGTACTTATGGTTACTGTATGCATCTATTGAATGGTATGTTTACAATTTATTTTCAGTCTCAGTTATGCATTTGTTTCAATTCCATCTGTATGTGATTTCATGTTGAATGTATGAAGTCCATGAGAAGGGTATGAGTTTCAATTGTTTCTCTTCCTAAGAATTCCTTCAAGGAGTGCAATGAAAGTCCACAAGGAGTGCGTTGATGATTTCTGAGTTTTACCTTAGAAAATCTTCGGAGAGATACCATTGATCTTATATTTGCAGAAGTGAAAGTATAGCACAGAGCTGTGCAAGGTGTGAAAGGGCTGAGGAGATTCTTAGACTTTTCCAAACCAAGTGAGTGGTTGAAGAAATTTTGTCGCAAGGAGTGTTCAGAGTTGGAGTTGTCGAATAACTAGAGGTTATTGTGGAAGCCACAAGGAGTGCATGAAAGATTCCTTAGAATCCTTGAGTTTGCAGTGGGACTCAAGATCAGGAAGGATAGAGACTTGGAGAAGCACAGAAGAAAGATGAGGGTCGAAGTCACCTCGCAGAAACCAAGCTCATGAGGAAAGACACCAAGTTATTTGGCAAGGAATTGTCGAGAGTCTAAACAGACAGTGGAAATTCTTGGAGGGAGAAGTGTTGATATCCGTGGACCGTTCGATCTAGTGTTGTTGCAGGGAGGTTAAAGGAGAGAGTCTTTCAACACTTGCAATCTCAGAAGAGAAAGCAACTGAAAGATCTAAAGGGACAAGAGACATTGATTTGGCACCTTGAATATTGACATTTTAGAAATCGGGAGTGTGGAGGAAGTTGAGACTCGAAGATCATGAGTTGTGAAGTACCGATTCGCAAAATTCCAGCTTTGTGAAACAAGGATTTGGGTCGTCGGATCGTGGGAGGTTTGGGACCATTGATCGATGGCGAGGAAGTCATGAGTTCAAACTTCGGGAAAAGGGAGAAGAGTTGAATCGTGAATCCGCGAGTCGCGAAATCCCGACACTCTTGGAGGTGGGCCCCAGAGTTTGGTTGGAGGTCATATGGTATAAGAGTAAGGGATGAGCTAGGGATCGTTAGCCCATTTCAGGGTTTCAAGAACCGGAGGAGTTGGGATGACTCACAATAGGAATCCCGAAATCGCGAAACACAAAGCACCTTTCGGTTAGGCTCATGTTCACGCTGGTGGTCACGTGGAGTGGAGGCCCATGCCTAGTGCTTGCTCACACGACGGAGTATATAAAAGGACCTATGGTTTATATGTGTTGAAGGTTCCAGCGTGGACCAAAGAGCCGCTTCGGCTCATAGGAATATGAAGATCCATAGACCGAGAGGTCAACAGAACCTGCTAAGGTGGGGTGCCTGCATCAGGTAGTATCAGATCTTACAACTATTGTTTTCTGTAAGAAAGATAAGGAAGAGGAAAATTGTGATTTAAACTTTGCATCAGATTGAAACAATGCTGCCAAGGATATGTCCAGAAAGAATTTTTCCCGATCCAGCTGTGGAAAGGGAAATGAGAGAAATTCGTGCTCGATTGGATGATATGGAGACAACACAGAGGTGAAGACCTGATACTAGAGATATCGGTGAGGCTGAAAGAGAGAACGAAGAAGGAGATGAAGAAGTTGTAGCCGAAGATGCTGCAGAGGAACGTCTATTTAAAGCTATTGCAAGAATAAGTTCCAGAGAAAATCTGGACATCCCGATGTATGAAGGAAACTTGGACGTTGAGGAGCTGCTAGATTGGTTTAGATCTCTAGACAAATACTTCGATTATGAAGATATCGAAGAAGATAAGAAAGTAAAACATGTTGTCACTAGATTGAAAGGAAATGCAACATTGTGGTGGGATGAACTGCAGGACGACAAGCATTGCAAATCTAAACAAAGAATAAAAATCCGGGATAGAATGGTAGCGAAGATGAAATCCAAATTCATTCCCAGATATTACCAAATCAACCTATTTCGAAGAATGCAAAATTTGAGACAGAAAGGGATGACAATGAAGGAATACACTGAGGAGTTTTATAGATTAAACATCAGAGCTGGTCATCATGGGAGTGATGATGAAAAGGTATCCAGGTACATGAATGGCATGGGATACGAGATTCATGATGAGATGAGCATGGTGATGATTAGAAATGTAGAAGATTCTTATCAGGTTTCTCTGAAGGCATAAGAGAAATTGGCCCGAAAGCAAGGTCAGAGGGGCAGAGGTAGAAGTCAGAGCAGAGGCAAAGAAATTGCCTAGGACAGAGTACAGAAGCCCAAGGATGAAGAAAATAAGCCTCATAACCACCCAGAAAGGGGAGGAAGTTCACAGGGAAGACAATATGCCGATAAGAACACTTTTCCTCGAGCAAGAGGAAGAGGAAGAGGCAGAGGAGGTGAATTAAAGTGTTTTGCTGTGGAAAGATTAAACACAAGTATTGTGAATTTCCTGATGGAAAAAGAGATGGAGGAGGCGAAGCTCAAATTTCAGAAGGCAAAGGAAAAATGTTGAGGCAGAAGAAGCAGAAGGTGGGAGATCTTTGATGATGAGGAAAATTCTCTTGAAACCA
>JASDQU010107520.1:36087-51604 GCA_032191745.1 Picea mariana
TCGTTGCCGCCCATCAGAAGTACAAGCCATCACATTGAACTTATACTAGGAGTGAATTTACCAAACAAAGAAGCATACAGATTGATGTCTCAGGAGAATGAAGAGGTCAAGAATCAAGTCCATGATTTGATGGAAAAAGGGTTGATTAGAGAAAGCTTGAGTCCATGCGCTGTACCAACAGTGTTAAGTCCAAAGAATGATGGTGGATGGAGAATGTGTACAGACTCGAGGGCTATAAAAAAATCACCATCAGGTATAGATTTCCTTTACCTAGGATGGATGACTTGATGGATTGCTTGAGTGGAGCAAAGTTTTTTTCAAAAATTGATTTGAAAAATAGATATCATCAGATTATAATGGGGGAAGGTGATGAATGGAAGACAACATTCAAGACGAATGAATGGCTGTATGAATGGCTTGTCATGTCGTTTGGTTTGACGAATGCACCAAGTACTTTCATGAGATTAATGAATGAAGTATTGAAGGATTTCATTGGGAAGTTTGTGATTGTGTATCTTGATTATACTGATCTTTAGTAATACTGAGGAAGAACCTTTGAGACATCTAACTCTAGTGATGAGGAGGTTGCAACAAGATAAGTTGCTGATAAATTTGAAGAAGTCGTCTTTCATGAAGACAAAACTCATTTATTTGGGTTTTGTGATCTCTTCGAATGAGTTGAAGATGGATCATGAGAAGGTGAAAGCGATCAAAGAATGGCCATCGCCAAGGAATATCTTTGAAGTTAGAAGCTTATATGGATTAGCTAGTTTTTACAGGGAGTTCATCAAGAATTTTAGTGGAATTTGTGCATCAATGATGGACACAGTCAAGAAAAGACATAAATCTTTTCATTGGACAGAGGAATCGGAGAAAAGTTCCAAGTTGTTGAAAGAGAAGATAACTAAATAACCAGTTCTGGTTCTGCCAGATTTTAGTAAAACATTTCAAGTGAGATGTGACGCAAGTGGATATGCGATTGGAGCAGTCTTAAGTAAAGACAATAGACCAGTTGCATACTTCAGTGAGAAGCTAAATGATGCCAAAAGGAGTTATTCCACACATGATAAAGAGTTTTATGTAGTCATACAAGCACTAAAGAAATGGAGGCACTACCTGGTTCCAAAAGAGTTCGTTTTGTATAGCGACAACCAAGCCTTACAATTTATAACCAGACAAGAGAAATTGAACCGGGAACATGCAAAATGGGTTGAATTGATGCAAAACTTCACTTTTTTTACAAAGCACATTTCTGTAAATGCTAACAAGGTTGCTGATGCGTTGAGAAAGAAATGTTTGATTCTGTAGGAGTTTCGAGTAAATACCTTAGGTTTTAATAGCCTTAAGGAAATGTACATAAATGATTCAAATTTCAAGGATGCTTATGAAGCATGCGAGAATCCTGTTCTGAGAGACATAAGCCAATGGATTGAATACTTGATTCGGGACAGACGTTTGTTTAAAGGAAATCAATTGTGTATCCCAAAGAGTTCTATGAGAGAAAACCTTTTGAAGGAAAAACATAGTGGGGGATTGGCTGGACATTTTGGCCACGATAAAACATTTGCGCAACTGAACAATTTGTATTATTGGTCGGGAATGAGGACGAATGTCAAAAATTTTGTCAACAGATGTAGAATCTACCAGCACACAAAGGGAAAAAGACAAAATACAAGGTTGTATCAACCATTTCCAATACTAGAGAGGTTGCGGGATGCGATAAGCATGGATTTTGTGTTAGGACTGCCTAGGACATAGAGGGGTTGTGATTCCATATTCGTGGTAGTTGATAGATTCTAAAAAATGGCTCATTTCATTCCATGTCAGAAAACCAGTGATGCAACAAACATTGCAAATCTGTTTTTCAAGGAAGTTGTTCGACTTCATGGTTTATCCAAGAGTATTGTTTCAGATAGAGATACCAAATTTGTTGGTCATTTCTGGAGGAAAATATGGAAGAAGTTGGGGACGAATCTATCTTTTATCTCAAAATATCACTCTCAGACGGATGGATAGACTGAGGTAGTAAATCAAAGTTTGGGGGACTTGTTGAGGAGTTTAGTAGCGGAACATCACAGTCAGTGGGATCAAATTCTGCTGCAAGTGGAATTTTCATATAATGACTCACCTAACAGGAGCATAGGACAAAGACCATTCCAAATAATGTATGGAATGAAACCAAGGGGAGTATCTGAGTTGAGAGAGTTAGAGAAGAATGAGTTCAGGAGTTTTGAAGCGAAAGATTTTGTAGCAGAGAAGCAAGAGCTCCACAGTAAGATTAACGAGCGGTTGTAGAGTTCCAACCAGGGATACAAGCACAGAGCATATCAACACATGAGAGAGTTTCGATTCAAAGTGGGAGATTTAGTCTTAGCACACCTCAGAAAAGAAAGGTTCCCCAGGGGAACATATAACAAGATGAAGATGAAGAAGATAGGACCATGTAATATTTTACTGAAATTTGAGGAAAATTATTATGAGATCGAATTGCCAGATGATGTGGGCGTATCACCCATATTCAATGTAGCAGATCTGTATCCTTACAGAATGGACGAAGCAAGAGGAGCAGAGAATCAAGAGGAAATTCAGTGGGTCAAACAAATGCCTGTAGTTGAAAAGCCGCAGATGGAAAAGATCATTGATCAGAGAGTTGGTAAGAAGACCTGAAGGAAGACATATCTCAAATATTTGGTAAAATGGAAAGGATATCCGATTGAAGATGCCAATTGGGAAAGTGAAGCATATATCCACAAACATGGACAGACAGTGCAGGAGCTCATGAAAAGGAGTCCATGAATTTTTCAGCCAGAGGAGTATGATGCAGGAGCATCAACAACAAGCGTGAGTGGAGGACAACTGGATATACACCAACGTGCATTTTGAAGATATTTTGAATTTCAAAGGATGGCACATTAATGTAATATCTGAAAATATATAATTTCTCTTAAATGTTTTGGGGATTGTAATGTAGATATTGAGAGTTTCTCTCATCTTTCGGTTGTAGGAATTTATTGTAATAAATGTAAAGTAGATAGAGATTTTAATTCGATAAGATAGCTTAAGGTTATAGGAGGTAAAAACTCAAGAAGAATCCCTTGTAGTTGTATTGTATTATTACCATTCTCATTGTAATTAAGCTGTAGAGAAAGAGAGCATAAGAGCAGAGAAGAAAAAAGATTGTAGTAGTTGTATGAGCAGATAGTTTTTTCTATAGAAACCATGTACAAAAGCACTTGGATTAATATAAGAATGCTTTGATCCAATTTCATGGTGTACTTATGGTTACTGTATGCATCTATTGAATGGTATGTTTATAGTTTATTTTTAGTCTTTGTTATGCATTTGTTTCAATGCCATGTGTATGTGATGTCATGTTGAATGTATGAATTCCGTGAGAAGAGTATGAGTTTCAATTGTTTCTCTTCCTGAGAATTCCAACAAGGAGTGCAATGAAAGTCCGCAAGGAGTGTGTTGATGATTTTTGACTTTTACCTCAAAAAATCTTAGGAGAGATACCATTGATCTTATATTTGCAGAAGTGCAGGTATAGCATAGAGTCGTGCAAGGTGTGCACAGAATGAGGAGAGTCTTAGACTTTTCCAACCCAAGTGAGTGGTTGAAAAACTTATGTTGCAAGGAGTGCACAAAGTTGGAGTTGTCGAATAACCAGAGGTTATTGTGGAAGCCGCAAGGAGTGCATGCAAGATTCCTTAGAGTCCTTGAGTTTGTAGCGGGAATCAAGCTCAGGAAGGATAGAGAATTGGAGAAGTGCAGAAGAAAGACGAGGGTCAAAGTCACCTCACAGAAACCAAGCTCAGGAGGAAAGACGCATGGTTATTTGGAAAGGAATTGTCAAGAGTCTAAACGAATGGTGGAAATTCTCGGAGGGAGAAGTACCAATATCCGTGGACCGTTAGATCCAGTGGAGTTGTAGGGAGGTTAAAGGTGAGAGTATTTGAACACTTGCAAGCTCATGAGAGAAAGCAACCGTCAGATCTGAAGGGGTGAGAGACATTGATTTGGCACCTTGAATATCAACATTTCGGAAGTCGGGAGTGTGGAGGAAGTTGTGACTCAAAGATCGTGAGTCGCGAAGTCCTGATAGACCGGGAGGTCAACAGACCTTGCTGAGGTGGGGTGCCTGTGTCAAATTCATCTTTTTATTTCAAAAAGTAAACCCAGGTTTTGTGAGAATAGTCATCTATAAATGATACATAATATACATATGCACTGATGGAGGATGATGGCATTGGGCCACACACATTTGAGTGAATGATTTCTAAGACTCCTTCTTCTTTACTGTCTCTCTTTAGAAAAGGGTTCTTGATGTTCTTCCCTTGTGCACATACATTGCACACACCTTCATGGTCAACCTTGAGTTCTGGTAGACCTATGATTGCCTTTCATACATACAATAATTCCTTGTAGTTGATGTGGGATAATATTCTATGCCAAAGTTCACATGGTTTCTCAATGGCGTGGGTCATGGCTGCTTCTGAGTGACCCTTTAGATTATACAAGCCACCTTCTTCTCTTCCAATAACGATTGCTTCTTTCGTGGTTTTTCCTTTAGCCCACATAAGAACTTCTCCATCTATAAAGGCAAATCTGAAGCCTTTCTTTTCTAAATATTATATGGAGAGTAGTTTCTTTGTCAAACCTAGTACATAGAGTACATCCTTCATCTTTATTGGAGTCCCCGAATTCAGCTTGTAGTTTGATTCTCCTACTCCCTTAATATGGTATTGATAATCATCTCCAAGTGTAACTTTCTGAGAAAAATTCTTTTCTGAAAGGAAAGAGAGAATGTCTCTTTGACCTGTCATGTGCTTGGAAGCACCACTATTAATGAGCCATGTGTCCTCACTAGGTGATACTGATCTTGAGAGGGCTGAGATTAATACATAGTCTTCAATTTGTTACCATCTTCATGGGTGGATATTCATATTAAACTGTATGGGCATGATGCCCCTTGTTTTTCTTCTTGTTTAGCTGGACAATGTCTCATAATATGTCCCATCTTGTCACAATGGTATCATTGGTAAGATGAGAAATCTCTTTCTTTTCTTTGTCCTTTTTTCTGGAATCTCCTTGGTTGAGATTCTTTGTGTATGAATTTGTTTTGGGGGTGACACTCTTTATGAGTTTCTTTCTGGAAGTAAGACTTCTTTCTTCCTCCTTTAGTGTGAGTAGCTAGTGATTGATATTCATCTCTTGATAGTAAATCTTCTCGGTTAGCTACTCTTGATTCTTCTTGAATACATTCTTCCCAAAGACTGTCAAATTTTAGTTTCTCTTTTCTGGCACAAATAGTTTGGATGAATGCATCCCAAGGTATTGTGAGACCATTAAGGGCCGTCATTATGAGTTCTTATTCGTCTATAGTATCTCCAATTTCTTCTAGCTGTTCTTTGAATTCTGATATTCTGGAGAAATATTCCTGGATCATTTCTCCTTTTTGCATCCTTGTATTCTTGAGTTGAGTTCTTAGATTCATCTTTCGATTTATGTTCTTTCCTTCATATAGTCTGGTTAGGGCATCAAACATTTATTTTGTAGTCTTCTTTGAAGACACTTGAGGAATCAAGTGATCTTTGATATAATCCACAATGATTCTTTTGGCCCTAATTGTGTCCTTTTGGTGTTTTTCTTTATCTACAACATTGACGGGTTCTGATACTTCTTATTTAACGAATATTGCTAGGTCATTCTCTTCAAGAATGAGTCCAATCCTATACTTCCAGGAATGAAAGATTTCCACACCTTCTAGCTTGTCAACAAGTGTAGTGCTTACAAACTTCTTTTACCTGAAGCTAGGAAAATGACCGAAAAATGAAAGTGCTCAAAATTAAATTTTGAACTTACCAGGAGGTGCGATTGGCTGAGGCAAGTAGCCTGGTATGGTTAGATTTAAAAAAATCCAAATTTTACCCCTTCAAACTTGATCAAATGATTTCTAGACTGGTGCTTTTGGTTTTGTGGTACTACTGGTTTTCTGGTACTTCTGGTACTTCTGGTTTTTTGGTACTTATGGTACTTTGTGAAAACTAGGGTTTCACTTTCTGGGAGATCTAGCCACTGAAAAGGTGCACTGAAGGTTCCAAAGTGTTCCTTGAGGTAGGGCACACTTTTCTAGATGGCTTTGGGGCTAAAATTATTCTTCAATAAAAATCCCTAATTTGCATGTACAACAACAATGCCATTTTTCCTCTTCGTGTGAAAGATGCTCTCTTAAGCTTAGCTCTGATACCATGTTAAGGTTTAAGATATTATTAGGTTTCTTTTCAATTCACTAGATAACCATAGCATATATAGGATCACTGAGAAATACACAATCACAAGAGACACATCATTTATCCTGGGAAACCCTCATGGGGGATAAAACCCAACAAAAACTTTCTTAATATAGATAACCAATACAATGCCAAGAGAATAAACCAAACAATACAGAAAGTCCTCTCCCAAGAATGCACTTCTCTCTCTCTCTCTTCCTTCTTCTCCAACTGCAACTCCAAACTTGCGCTCTGATGAATAAGTGAGTGAGTGAACAAATGAGGCACTGGCCTCTCTTATTTATAGAATCTGGCAGGTGATGAACTGAGGTGTCTTTTCACTGGTAGGGCCGAATTCTCATTTTGGGTGGTTATAACCACTTTAATATATTCTGGGGCCGACTTCTCATTTAGCCTATTACAATTAGGGTTTGACCAATCCACAAAAGGGGATTTGGTCATTTACAATACCCAACATGATCAATCCACAAAAGGCGATTGATGTAATGAATAATACATCAATAATAAATAGAACACTCTTTGCAGTTACAATATTTCAACACCTTGGGTTATCCTTGATAAAAAAATGGTACATCCCTTGGGTTATCCCTGATAAATGGATGAGACATCCCTTGGGTGATCCCTGATAAACGAATGGTGCATTCCTTGGGTTGGATAGGTCAAGAGGAAGAGAGATGGTGGAAAATTCAGGATATATGTAGGAGAATATCATTTGGGTTGAGAGATTTATGAGCTGTGAGTGGACTATGAGATACCACCCCCTTTTGTGAATTTCTAGCCTTAGATCGGGGGTGACTGGCTATTTATATTTGGAACAATTAGTCTACATTTGGGTGGAATGTCCATCCCAAGCAACTGGTTGCACAATTCTTGTTTAATATAAGTGTTTTATCTTGTACTGAGTTATTTACATGTGTTATTGTTGTGCATGGACTCTGCGTGAATGAGAATGACTTATATGCTGCTGTAATGAATGATTTAATCGAATATCATGTTGATTATTATCATGCTTCAGATGCATAAGTTTTATGGTTATTACCGCAGCTAAATATGTTATAAATTGTAGTTGTAGGCTATGAGAAAAAATATAACAACAAAATGATAGCTTTAATTAGCAAAAGTTTCATGTTATGTGTATTGCGCATGTATTGTTGCTTAGCTGGAGGCTAGGTACATTACTAAAATGGTATTAGAGATAATAAATAATATTTTTTTGCGTGACGTGACCCAACTTTGGTGGTTGGGTACGTTAATACAAACTCAACAGATTGCAAAAGCTAAGGAAGAGAAAAGGAGAAAAGCCAAGGTTGAAGAAGAAGGGAAAATAGTGGAAATTGACACTTAAGGGAGAAAATAATAGAGGAGGAAAAAAAAAATGATCGAGGGTGAAGCATTGCATAAAACTACAAAAGAAAAATTTATTGAAGAAGAAGAAAGAACTAGAGAAATCACAAAGGAAGAAGCAAGAGAAAAAGAAACAAAGGAAGATACGAAAAAGTTAGAAGAAGAGAAAGCCAAGAAAAAAGAGTGAAGAGGATGAATTTGAAAACAAATGAATTGAAAAATAATGAAGAAAGAAACAAGAATAAGATGAAGTTGAGAAAATTAAGATTAGATGAAGAAGAATAAAGGAAAAGGAATATATAAATAGAGTCTAATGTATAAATAAAAAGAGATGAATGAGAGGAGAATAAAAATCCTGTCAGGCCAGGTATGGTCAGAATTCATAACTCCACACTTGTGTAATTCATTAACATGAAGCTCAATAAATATAAAAATTAATGATCATTGGTCTTCTCTAACGGGTGATTCCTCCTATCACTTACGACTCTTCATATTTACAATAATGTTACAAGTAACACAATCCCAAGGATTACGTGTCCAACATCCCCCCCCTTAATCTGAAGGGGTGTTTGTGAGTCCAAGCATCATTCTGAAGTTTTCAAAATTTTCTCTTCCAATCACTTTGGTGAAGATATCCACAATTTGTTCATTTGTGGAACAATGTATCAAGTCAATAGTCTTGGCCTCTACATGATATTGAATCAAGTGATATTTTATGTTGATGTGCTTAGTTTGATCATGGAAAATGGGATTCTTGGCCAACTTGATTGCAAAAGTATTAGCCACTAGAAGAGGAGTAGAATTCACTTATTTATCCTATAAATATTCAAGTATTTTCTCGAGCCACACAATCTCTTTTGTTTCTTCTACAACTGCCACATATTCTACCTCTGTTGTGGAATTTGCTGAAACTGATTGTTTGTGTGATCTGGAGACAAATGCTGATCCAAGACTCATGATATATCTTGAAGTTGACACTCCATTTACCTTATCCCAAACAATGTTTGAATTAGAATATCCAATCGGGTTGAATTCATCTACCTTAGAGTACCCTTAACTATTTTAGAACAATTTTGTAGCAGACCAATGTCCTTCACAAGGCTTTTGCATGAACCTAGAAAGAATCCCAACAACAAATGAAATTTTTAGACTGGTGGAAGTAAGATAGATAAGACTTCCCACAAGTTGCATATACTTGGTTGCACCTCAAATTCATTCCCTTTCTTCGACGAAAACTTCAAATTATGTTGCATTGGAGTGGGAACATGATTACACTCAGTCATGCAGAACTTGTTCAACAATTCTCCAACATATTTCTTTTGAGACATGAATATGTAGTTTGGATTTTGAGTCACTTCAATGCCCAAATAGTAGTGAAGATGTCCCAAATCTATCATCTCAAATCCTTTCTTCAAGTATTTCTTTGTGGATGCAATATAACTTTCATTGTTCCATGTTATCAACATATCATCTACATATACTACAAGATATACAACAATTTTTCCAATTTTATTGACAAACAAAGTTGCATCATCAAGATTGTAGTGGTTGAAATTCAATTTCAGTAGATGCTCAGTTAACTTTTCATACTAGGCTCATGGTGCTTGTTTCAGGCCATATAAGGATTTGATGAGCTTTCATACTTTATGTTTTTGTCCGTTCACAACAAAACCTTTTGGACGAGACATGAAAACATTCTCTTTCAAGTCTCCATTCAAAAAAGTACTCTTCACATCTATTTTATTAATTTTCCATCCATTTTGTTCTGCCATAGAAAATAGAGTATGTATGGTAGCCCATTTTGCTGTGGGGGAAAAAGTATCCTCATAATAAACACCTTCTTTCCATGCAAATCCTTTTTCCATGATCCTTTCTTTGTTATTGTCAAGTGAACCATCTGATTTGTGCTTGTTCTTGAATACCCACTTTCATCCTATTGGTTTGGTTATGAATGGAGGATCCACCAACTTCCATGTCCCATTCTTGATGAGAGCATCATATTCCTTTTGCATGGATTATTTCCACTCATCATGAAAATTGGCTTCTTTAAAGGATGTTGATTCAAAGTTAGTAGATAAATTTAATTCACAATCATATGAAACATCCACATAATCTACATCACCTGAGTTTGAATTATCTACATTACCTCCATATTGTCTTGAGGAATTTTTGGTTCTTTTCTTTCCGACCTTATCAGGATGAACACTTTCCAGTGTTTTTATGAGCCATTTTGGTGGACCTTTCTAAGATGGTCTAGGTTGTTCAACTGATTGTGATGGAGTTGAATTCTCATAAAAAATTAGCTTTTGGATTCTCTCAATCACATCATCCAAATGAAATTTAGGTTCTAATGATGTGGCTGGAACTTCTTCATGAGGGGGAGATGGTGCTTCAAAAGAAAAAGGAGATTTCATATTTTGACCCAAGATAGGGATCCCCCTTTCAAGATGTGGAATATCATTATCAAATTCATGATATATCTTTACATGAGTAAATTTTTCCATATGATCAATATTCATCTCAACAATTTTTTCATTCTTGGAGGATTCAAGAAATATTACATCTCTATAAATGATGAATTTCTTGTTTTCCTCATTGTAAATATGATATCCTTTTGTGGTATTTGAGTACCCCAAGAAGATTCACTTATTTCTCCTTACATCAATCTTGCTTCTTTTCTCCTTAGGAATCAAGGCATAGAAGGTGGAACCAAAGACCCTGAGATGCCTCATCGAAGGAATGCATCCATACCACATTTCATAAGGAGTCTTGTTTTCATATAAGCTGCACATACAATAGCATCAACCCAAAACAATAATTTTACATTCTTGAAAAACATCATGGAATTAACCATATTTAAGAGAGTCTTGTTCATTCTTTTAGATACACCATTCTGTTGAGGATTGTATGGGACTATGGTTTGATGTTTGATCCCATGTTTGTGAAGATAGATTTCAAATTTGTTAGATGTATATTCTCTTCCATTATCAATGCGAAAATAGTCAATACGAGAGTGAGATTCATTTTGAATCCATACATAATTTTTTTTAAAATTTTCAAAAGCTTGTTATTTTTCTTTCAACTAGTACACCCAACACATCCTGGTGTAATCATCAATAAAATTCATGATATATCTATTGCCATTTGCAGAAGGAATAGGAATAAGTACACATAAATCAAAATGAATCAATTCAATTTTTTCTACATGCTCTCACTATAGAATCACAAAATGGTTGTTTTCTATGCTTTCCAAGGATATAAACATCACATTTATTCAATTTCCTAGTAATAGTAGGCAAACAAAAAACACCATTCTTTTTCAATACACAAAGGTTGTCATAATTAATATGATAAAATCTAGCATGCCAAAAAAGACTAGATGGCCATTATACCTTCACCATGATGAGAGAGGTATGCAAAATTTTGTGTATGTGTAGATGTCCCTTTCAGCTTCAACAATCTTCCATCTTCCATTATGGTCATAAAAACCATGTTGTCAAAATCCTTCCTTATTTCAACTTTGCCACCGAAGATATGAACAAAGTGGCCGTGCTTTTAGATGTGCACAAGGGACAACAAGTTCCTTTGTAGCTTAGGAATATAGATCACATTATGCATAATAAAATCTAGGAGTCCAAGCAACTTAAGCCTAATGGTGCCTATTCTCGAAGGTTTGAGATCTAATCTATCTACAAAATACACTATGCCATCTACATTATCATTGAAGTATTCAAAGAAGTCTCTTTGGAATTCCATATGGGAGGTTGGACCTGTGTCAAGAATCCATGCATCTCTCCAAGATACAAATGAAATGTTAAACAAATCTTCAGTTACTCCTATATTGCAATGGGAAACAATGTAATGAGCAGGTGCTTTACCTTTTGCTAGATCTAATGTTTTAACTTACTCTTGTTTTTTATTTTGTCTCTCTTTGATATTCTCCCAAGGGATTCTATATTTAGTCGCTTAATGTGACCCATTGCTTCTGCAATATGTACATTCAAGATCATATATTTGAGGGAGATTATGCCAACCCCCCTACCTCCGAGCTTATTCTTTCCACGTCCTTTCATTTCTTACTGACAGATGAAAGGAAGGAAGCAAGAAATATGCTTGAGTCTGGTCGTTACAGGTAGTATCTTATGTTCATAATAATGGGTTTGGAAGAAATCTCGTTACTACAAACCCTGCTGTATACAATTTGGGGAAGTATTGGAATGATGGGACTACAATGGTTCTACATATGGCCGGAAGGGACTTCATGGAGCAAATATATTTTGAGTGATGCTCAATGTAGTCATCTATAACCATGGGAATGAATAATTTTGAATGATCATATTAATCACAAAGTCAATGGAACATTAACTATCTTACACACCTGCTCAAATTTATCTTTCTCTGGATATATTAATGCTTTGTAAGTTAGAAAGCTCTTTGTATTTTTACACACATGAGATACAATTACAATGGTGTCTTGTTAGTGGAAAATACGAGTAATCCTAAACCCTAATCAAGGGATGATCATGTGTAGGAGATTACAAATAGAGGGAGGAATGCAACATCACATCCAAATCACCCATTCTCAAACCGTGAAAGATTTTTTTTGAAAGAATTGATAATTGTGTATGAAAGCTTGCACAATATGGACGTCGTAGTAGCATACCATTTATGGGAAAAATACTAGGAATTTTGCATGAAGACTACTTCGCCTGCATTGATCCTCCGACATCTCGAATCCCTCATAGAAGTGATAAGTTTTATTTCATTTTGGGTTCACTAGCTTGATCCACATTTCCATAAAACCTAGTTCGAGCAATCTACTTAGTTTTTCTTTGACTCACTCTTGAACAACAAATATTTTCTGATCTCACAAAACCGACATCACGAGAAAACCACATATAGGAAAAAAATGAAATGTTGGACACAAAAAATCATGACATTTGAAGGGAAAACAAAGAAAAACCCTAACACATTCATTGGGAAACGATAGAGAAGAGAAAACCCTAAACAATGGACTCATATCTGAGCAACATGACGAGACATACTAGCATGAGGTGAATGGATCAAGGAAGAACCAAAGAATCGATCAGAATGGAATGCAAAAGGACTAACATGCAAACATGAGGTGTTTTCTCCACCCTAGGGGAAAGGAAACACCATGAGAAATAATTCATGGAGCAAACCTGAGCTCTGATACCACTGTCACACCAGGTATAGGAAGAATTCATAATTCCACGCTTGTGTAATTCATTAACATGAAACTCAATAAATATAAAAATAAATTACCATTGGTATTCCCTAATGGGTGGCTCCTATTATCACCTACGACTCTTTTTATTTACAATAATGTTGCAAGTAATGCAATCCCAAGGATTATGTGTCCATCAAAATGAAAGGAGGAAAATGTTAGAGAAAATAGTGGTATCTAGCCACTAATAGAACACACACTTGTCAAGCTAGTCCCTTTATTGCAAGGATTATGGGGAATGAACTACCATCTCTTATGGATCCAAACTTGCAATAATTTATGGAACAAGACTTACCAACTGATGAAGTAGCTTGTTTAAATTTATTAATATTTAACAAGAGAAAAAAAATAATCTTCCAAAACACACAAGAGGAGGAAGATAATTATTGATCATGGAATTGGTAGAATCTACATCAGATGTAAGTTTTAAACCTGTGAAGTAAAGCAATGCATATAGATTCTTAAGCAAAATAGAAATTAATCAATGACTCATACACATAGTACACATAGATTTATACCGGGAGAAAACCTTTCAATTCTTTATTGTATTAATTTCACCATTCACCATACAATATATATACAATATTTTTAGGTATTCTGTCGATACCAAAACCCTAATCCCTTAATCCGAGATTAATTTAGAAAACCGCTAAAAATAGCAAAAACCGCCCCAAAAAAATTTCGGGGCGCTGCCCCAAACCCCATCGGATCCGGGCTACCACCCGTTGCCGAATGCTGCATGTAACCAGGGGGGGCCATACCTGCCCCCCCCCTTGGGACCCCCCTAGGAAGCACCCTACGTGCAAAACACTAGGAGCACCACTAAAGGGATCATCAGACGTAGTTGTTGAATTGACACGCCCACACACACACATGCAAAGAATATAACACATACCCACCATAAGATACAATGATGAAAGTGGACAAATTAGTTCTAGTGACAATTACTTCTATGAGAGTTACAACAGCTAAATCCAACTAGTTTAATGTTCTCAACATGAAGAGGAATCTTGATGACTATAAGAAAATACTATAGCTTTTAAAGAATTAAGCTGAGTACTACAAGGTTGAGAAGGGGAGCATGACAACATTTATAGAATGTGTAGTTGAGATACAAGATAAATTAAACCTAGTGTAGAAGGTCTCTCTGCCTAGACTAGAAGACCTTTAAGATCAATGTGTGGAGCTACTCACTCTCACTCACAGGGTCAAGAAGAATTTCAGAGCTAGTTTGATTTGGTAAAACATTGGAAATAACACCATGCAAATACTCCTATTGTTGTTCCTAGGATGCATGATAGAGACACGCTTCGAAACAATGTGGGCTTAGTATCTAGAAAGAGTCTTGTGATAAACTACATAAGGAAGTTTGTGATACATCCAATAAATGTGAATAGCTTTAGCCGGTGCCAAAAAGGACCACACAAAATTTACCTTTTTTGGACAAGGAAATACATTTAGACCTTAAAAAAAAGAGATAATGCTAGCTTTAGAAGAAGGTAAAAAAAAAAAGGAGAGACATGCAATTGAACATGTCTCTAGCATCAAAAAAGAAAATATCAAGGAATACATAGTTACTCCAACCAAATATATGAGCCTAATAAATTCCTTTTTTCCCATGTTAAAGAAAAACTTGAATAAATTTGAACATGATGTATATTTTTATGATGTTTAACTTGAGCAACATGATTCTCCACGTGCTAATGACATTTGAGAGTTCTACGAGGCTTGGAATAATTATTTTAAAAGAAAAATATTTGTAAGAGGGCAATCTTCTAGGAGTTAAATTAGGAATATGAAAAAATGAGAAGTTGAAACCTTTTAGTGTCCCCACACTCCCCTTTTGTATACTAATTAGAAGGGGATCTTTGGTTGGGCATTGTAATGGAGTTTCATGCTAATTAAGAAGCCATTGTTCACCATTTTTATGGAGAATTTTAGTGTTGTGTTTTGCTGAAATTGTTTTTGATTGTTTATTATGTTTTAGTATTGTTGTGAGACTAGACATTTTCAACTACAGATTTATTTCATTTGTTGCATATTCTTATTCTTACTTAAACTAATAAATGGTTTCAACAACATGGATATGGAACTATAATTTATAGTTTCAATTATGGGTTCATTTTGATTATTTATTAATGATCTTGGATTTCTACTATAACACAATGAATTCTTTCTTATTTGTTATTTTCTTTTATTTTAGTTGGCTTTGTATTTGTTCACTTTCTTTCAATTCAGGTTAGGAAAATTTAGATTAAATTAGTTGTGGGACTCCATTCTAAATTTTCATATCACAATTTTGCATTCTAAATTAAATTTAGAAACCAACATTGGTAGCCAAGCCATAATCCGGAGGGTTTTCCATACCAAATGGAAAAAATCTAATTGAGCCCTTTCCCTAGGAAAACTTGTGTGGTTGATCAAGGGAATTTTTCCTTGTCAACATTTTGGCATTCGAAGGAGGCCCCCACACCCTTATGGTTGATAATAAAAATCATCTACAACATGGATTGTTTTGGAATATAAATCACTCCGAACTATAACACAACCAACCGAAAATTGAAGGTGATTTTCAAACTCATCAAACTTCAAGAATTTCCAATAAATTGAAGTTGAGTTTGAAAACTTAGAA
>JASDQU010107520.1:62658-75020 GCA_032191745.1 Picea mariana
AATGCTACTCAATCATGTATAAACAATCAACATATTATGGAAGTCATATCAGTACTAAATCATAAGAATGCTGCTCACTCTATCAACCAACACAAACCACATTACAACAACCATACCAAGAATTCTTTAAGCATTCACCACACAACAAGCAAGAGTATTCATCAAGACAACAATGTAACCATACTAGAATTTCTATGGCATATCTGAGCCTATAGAATGCAGATCTGGACCCTGCTTTAGTCTTGAAGAGTTTGGCACCAACTCACACACAAGTCTTCATGACTTCATCCACTGTACGCGCCCTGTCCTTATTCATCCCGCGTATGTACGTGCCTTGTCTCACTACAACCCGCGTATACCTCAAAAACTAGGGTTTATGAACTTCCGAGAATTTTGCCGTCATGATCTCAAACTTGCCGAAACTTTGATGCGTCCATGAGATCCTCCAGATATCCTCTCTCTCAGAATAGATCTTCAACACATGCTCAAGAGATACACAAGAGATACTCTTCACAAGATACCCTTGCCTCTTATTTATACTCTCCAAGTAGCTTCCTTAGAAGCCTCTTCTAGGTCATTTAACCCACTTTTAGGTCATTGAACCCATTTCTATGTCACTTAACCTATTTTCCTCATTTTAGGGTTAACCACTTTCCATAATAAGAAAGTTGTCCATTATTTTATCATTTAAATATTCCTCCTTGACTTTGTCACCTCACTTTATTATTTAAATAATTCTCCTTGACTTTGTCACTATTCTTTACCATTTAATTAATAATTTCTTCTTTTCAAGTACTTTGACTTCTTTGACCTCTTGGGGCTTCAAGCCAACATATGAGGGTCCTTCATCTTCGTAGGGCCATAAATCTCAAACTATGAGGAGTTATGTGACATTCCACATACCACCGGAAATGGCATGACAAAAACTATCCATCTAGGATAGTTTCACTAACAAATTCACTGATCATCATATCATTATTCCACATATATGCATGGGTTCTTTTAACCATACTTCAAGGATAACTCAACCGCAAAGCCTCTTCCCGTGTGTTGGGGTCCTATAATCATAGGTAACTTTATTCTTTCACTATTTATTTGGTGTTGCTCCCGTCATGAAGACATCTGGCTTGCTAGGCTCGGTTGATTCCATTTCCCCCTCCACCCATTTCGCCCAATCCTTCATCACCCTCCTGCATCCTTCATCCACCTTTGTGCCACTCACTCCCTTGTCCATTTATCCCATTGGCTAGATCTCGACCACCACTCATCCCTGCATAAACAAATTTAGATAACCTTAGGATAATAAAATATTGATTAGTTTAATAAGGTAATTAATAATAAATAAATAATAAATATTAATTTATAATTAATTAATCATTAGTAATTAGGTTAGTTTGATTAAGTTAGCAATTAGGTTAGTATATTAGAATTAAATATTAATTAAAAAATTAAACAAAACACATAAAAAACAAGAAAAAACATATAAATAATAAATACAAAACAATAATATAAAGCATTAATTAAAAAAGTAAATAAAACAAATAAAACAAATAAAGCGTAATACATATAATAATTATAAAAAACAAAAACAAAAAAGAAATCAAAATACGTAATAAACATCAAAACAAAATATAATAAAATAAAACAAATTAAAACACGTAAAAAGTAAAAAAAAAATAAAAATAAAATTAAAAATAATACAAATAAAACAAAACAAATTAAAATATAAAACAAAAAGTAAAAACATGCACCTTATGCACATATCCCCCAAAATTAAAATGAGCGCTCATANGAGTGTCCGAGTAAGTGGTTTTCTAGGGGACACTTGTCACCATATGATGAACTCAGACCCGCCCTCCCAATACCACTTACCACTCCAGGGGGTCCGAAAAGCACTTTCCCCCTCTCCAAAACCTCCTAGCCCAAAACAACAAACAAACCATTTTCGCCAGTTTTGACCACCTTTTTTCTAAGAGCGTTTCTGGCCAAACCATAAGGAATTTTGAAAAACCGAGAGAGGTTTTCCTCCCTAACATGATGAAGAACATAAACCTCTCTCATTTGTTTCACAGGTGTCAAAAGTTGGGAGAATCTAATCCATCTCTGAGCACCATTTTTCAAGTTTCCGGTTTTCCTGATTTTGGTCATGATCTTGTGGTAGATGTTTCGGAGAGCTGGAGATGAATTTGGAAAAACCAAAAGATTTTTTCTCAGGAAATACTCATATACAATAACCTCTTTTAGTTTTCACAAAAATGTCATGTTTTTGGAGATACAAATGTCTACGTTTACCCCTATTTTCAGCAGTTCGACCTGTCTTTCATGGCAATCAGTTCAAGATTTTTGGGGATTTGTTTCTATTTTTGGCGGAGGTTGTTGAATTCGACCTCCTGATCCTGGGAGATAATATTTCTATATATTTTAATAATCCAAATGTACAATAGTTGATCAGTAGAGACCATTTAGTGGGATAGGACCAACATTGTAATGTAGTTCACGGTGAGCCTGTTTCATTTTCTGAATAATACAGTTCTATGTTGCAGGATTCTTGTGATTAATTTGACTGGTGATGTGCATATCTCATTAGTAAATGCGTTTTCTCTGTTTACATACATGTTCTCTCTCTAAATTATTTGCAGGAGTTATCAAACAATTTTTTTTGCAAGATACACTCTGTTTTGACTGTGAATAATTTCCATGTTTTCATCTGATTTTCAGTTGAATAATTCTCAATTGTTCTTCTACTTAATTGAATTCTTTCTTTTTCTTTTGTCCCATTTCATTTAAATCAAAATATCCAGTGAGTTGTCTACCTTTCCCTGCAAGATTAGCCTGTTGAAAATGGATTTTGATTATTTTGCTGCTGTGACTCCATAGCCCAATGGTTCCTCTTCTCTGCCCCTACCCAATTCTTTAAATCAAAACCTCTGTACAGTAATAACTAGCCTAAAATTCCCAGCAAACAAAGATAGATAAAATATAGAGAACCCTCTCTGAGTCTTGGAGGGATAGATTCAGGAATCCAAGTGGTTTGATGTTACTTCAGTGATTGCCTCCTCAGCCTTGGGAAAATTACAGAGTGCTAATAGAGTGGCGACCATACTGGGGATCCTTCCTCAGAAATCATATCAAGTTCCAGATCTGATTATTGATGGTGCAAAGTGATCAGACACAATATGGCTGAATCATTCACCTGGTGACTCCAATTAGCTCCATATGAGTTCCAATTCAAAGACTCCACTGGAGGAAGGACCTGAAACATGACCAGACCATCTGAAAAGATTAGGTATTTAAGTTGGAAGTTTATCTAAGATATGTTAGGTTTTATTTTTAATTATTTATTCCCTTCTCATGATCCTGATCGAGATCATACTGCCAAAATTCATGAAGAGCATGTTCAACCTAATGAGCCTCAAGAGGTCAAGCCTAGTGTTACAATCCCTGTACATACTCCTACACCTGTAAAAATTCGAGATATATACAAGCCTCTTGTCTTGCCTCCCATACTCCATGATTTCCCTGCCAATTACTTCAAATATATCCCCAGATTTGATGGAGAATATGGATACATCACTTCTGAGAAACACATTCAAGGTTTTGAAAATTATCTTGATCTTTTTGAGGTGGAAAAGAGTGATGTTAGTATTAGGATTTTTTCTTTATCTTTGCAAAGTAGAGCTAAGAAGTGGTATAAAGATCTACCAATTGCAAGCATCAATGATCTCAATCAATTTGTGAAAGTTTTTTTGGATCAATGGGTGATCAAGAGGAATCCCTTCCTCATTTTGGAAGAATATAATTACTTGAAAAGATAGTAAGGAGAAAAAGTGCAACAATTTTAAGCTAGATTCAATCAAGTCTACCATTCAATGCCTGCTAATATAAGGCCTCATCCCGATTTAGCTCTCTTACGCTACCCAGATGTCTTTGATCCAGAGATGGCATTTTAGTTGAGAGAAAGGAACACTACTACACTCAAAGAAATGCAAGATAGTGCAATAAGTGTGGAATCCCATTTTTTGATAAAAAGGTCAAAGTTGGAGGCAGAAGACAGAAAGAACAAAGAAAAGGAGAATCTAACATCCTCAGAGGTGAAGCTAGACATTCTGGCAAGTACAATGGAAGAAATGTTGCACATGATTATCATAAGAGAACAACTTGCTGTTCAAAGGCATCATGTCCCATTGATTATAGAGAAATAAAATGTCATTGTTCCCAAACACTTTGCAGCTCGCCCTTGGTATCATGGATTGGAAAATGATCATTTCATGTATTCAATTCACAACACAATCAAAGATGAAACTCCAACTCAACTTGTAGAGGAACAACCAACTCATATGATGTGCATGTTTGATGACATTTATTACCTGGATAATCTACCCAAGTATGATCAATATGGTGATGATTATGTGGTTGAAATAGATCCTGACTGTTCAAAGAAACCAGTGGCATGCTTATGGGAGAAGGAGGATCAATTGCAACTAAGATATGACAATCAACATGTGCATAGTAATTATGACAACAATGAGCAAAATGCATAAAATCTCGAAAGTAAGTGGAAAGTCTTTGCCTTTATGTTTCTCTTCATTTCAAATTGTGAGAGAAAATCATAATCAAATCGTCGATAGTAAAGATGAAGAATGTTCTGATCACTCAGTTGAAGATGCCATTGATGATATGGAGGCTGTTCTAAACCAAGAATTACAGCCCTTGAGCTACATTGATTTTCAAATTCCAGATGAAATCTTAGAGCCTGAGACAGAATATGAGTTAATCCAAAATAACTTTGTACCATTAAGCTTTAATTCATTTCAGTTTTTAAAGAAGAATCTTGAGTATGTGCTAAAGGATAAACACACAAAAAATAAAGAAGTTTCATTGGAACCAATGCAACAATCATCTCGATTTCTACAGGATCCAATATCTGATGTGTTGGATGATTTGTGTTGTCAAAGTCATTGTTCATTGGCCAGTTACGAGCTTAAAAGAAGCTATGATCAAGACATGACTAGGCAATCGGTTGCATGGTCTGTTTCAACTGGAGTCTCATTTCAATGTTCTATAGAAAATTTGCAACCATATCAGGAACTGTATAACGATGAAAAAAGCATACGTGTCATACCCAATTATGACCATAAATTTATTGAAAGTCAAGAAATAGGTCATGTATTTCCTGATCCCATAATAGACTACATTGAAGATTTTTTCAGCATAAAAGATCTATCATGTTTTCAGCAGTGGCCTTTACACTTCGCAATTTTGAATCTATGGACAAAGGGTCAAGTGGTCTCGTTGATTGTGCAGGAAAGCAGTCAAACAATCCACTTGTTTCAACAACTACTTGACTGGCTTCATTGACATTTTTATATTATTTAATTCAACATGATTTTCAACAGTATAGGGTAGATAGAAGTTTGAATAAGCTCATCCATTTGAGCATCTTTTTCAGCAGTGTGCAAATAAATTAAGCTCTTTTAGCATCCTTTTCAACAATTTTTCAATTTCAAATTTCAGTGTTCAGTTTGATGTGGTCTCAATTGAAAGATAAACATAGGTACAAGTTGCAGAATAAGATTTTGGGATCAACCCAACGAATAAAGCACTGGTCTGCATGTTCATAGTTCAGTGGTTCTTGTCACCTCCTGAAAGAGCTGCCATCCCCAGGTGGAGCCTATGTTGGGGTCCTATAATCATAGGTAACTTGATTCTTCAACTGTTTATTTGGTGTTTCTCCCTTGATGAAGACATCTGGCTTGTTAGGCTTGGTTGATTGCATTTCCCCCTCCATCCATTTCGCTTGATCCTTCATCACCCTGCTGCATCCTTCATCCACCTCTGCACCACTCACTCCCTTGACCATTTATCCCATTGGCTAAATCTCGACCACCACTCATCCCTGCATAAACAAAGTTAGATAGCCTTAGGATAATAAAATATTGATTAGTTTAATAAGGTAATTAATAATAAATATTAATTAATAATTAATTAATCATTAGTAATTAGGTTAGTTTGATTAATTTAGCAATTACATTAGTATATTAACATTAAATATTAATTAAAAAATTAAACAAAACACATAATAAACATTAAAAAACAATAAAAAAATATAAATAATAAATACAAAACAATAATATAAAACATTAATTAAAAAAGTAAATAAAACAAATAAAACGTAATACATATAATAAAAAAAAATCAAAAATTAAAAAACAAAAAAAAACAAAAACGAAATCGAAATACGTAATAAACATTAAAACAAAATATAATAAAATAAAACAAACTAAAACAGGGAAAAGTAAAAATAAATTTAAAAATAATACAAATAAAACAAAACAAATTAAAATATAAAACAAAAAGTAAAAACGTGCACCTTATGCACATATGCCCATAAATTAAAATGAACGCTCATAATTTTACTAGACCCCCCCGATCCATTCTAACTTTAACAAGGGGGGGTTTGAGTAAGTGGTTTTTCAGGGGACACTTGTCACCGTATGGTGAACTTGGACCCCCCCCTCCCAATACCACTTATCACTCCAGGGGGGGTTGGAAAACCACTTTTCCCCCTCCAAAACCCCCTTGCCCAAAACAACAAAAAAACCATTTTGCTGACATAGTAGTGGACGAACTACCTCGTTCGTTGCCATCGATCAAAAGTGTGAGTCATCATATTGATCTCATACCTGGAGCTAGTTTACCAAACAAAACAATGTACATATTGATGTTGTAGGAGAATGAAGAAGTCAAAAGGCAGGTCCAGGACTTGATGGAAAAAGGATTGGTTAGAGAAATCTTGAGTCCGTGTGCTGTTTCGACAATGCTCAGTCTGAAGAAAGATGGAGGCTGGAGGATGTGTACTGACTCGAGAGCAATTAACAAGATTACCATCAGGTACAGATTTCCACTACCAAGAATGAATGAGTTGATGGATTGCTTGAGTGGGGCCAATTTTTTTTCGAAGATTGATTTGAAAAGTGGATATCACCAGATTCGTATGAGAGAAGGTGATGAATGGAAGGCAACCTTCAAGACTAACGAAGGGTTGTATGAATGGCTTGTTATGCCATTTGGCTTAACAAACGCACCGAGCACTTTCATGAGGTTGATGAATGAAGTCCTGAAGGATTTCATCGGAAAATTTGTCATTGTGTATCTAGATGACATACTGATTTTCAGTAAAACAGAGGCAGAGCATCTGAAACATTTGTCTACAGTGATGAAGAGGCTACAACAAGAGAAGTTGCTAATAAACATGAAGAAATCCTCATTTATGAAGACAGAGCTCATTTCTTTGGGGTTTTTTATTTCTACAGATAAGTTGAGGATGGATCCAGATAAGGTGGAGGTAATTAAGAATTGGCCATCACGAAAGAGTATCTTTGAGGTGAGAAATTTTCATGGATTGGCTAGTTTCTACCAAAAGTTCATCAAGAATTTCAGTGGAATTAGTGCACCAATGATGGACACAGTGAAGAAGAGACACAAGTCTTTTCACTGGACAAAAGAGGCTGAGAAAAGCTTCAATTTGTTAAAGAGGAAAATCACGGAACAACCAATTCTGGTGTTGCCGTATTTTAAAAAGACATTTCAAGTAAAATGTGATGCAAGTGGATTTGCAATAGGGGCAGTCTTAAGCCAAGAAGACAGACCGATAGCATACTTCAACGAGAAGTTGAATGAATTGAAAGTGAAATACTCCACGTATGACAAGGAGTTCTATGCTATTATTCAGGCATTGAAGAAATGAAGACATTATTTGATCCCCAAGGAGTTTGTCTTATACAGTGACAATCATGCTTTGCAATTTGTGACTCAACAGGAGAAGTTGAATCAAAGACATGTAAAATGGGTTGAATACATGCAGAACTTCAATTTTGTAATTAAGCATATTTCTGGAACTGCTAACAAAGTCGTTGATGCTTTGAGCAGGAAATGCTTGCTGTTGCAGGAGTTCAAAGTCAAAAAACTAGGTTTTGATGATCTCAGGGACATGTACAGAAATGATCCAGATTTTAAATAGGCATATGAAGTAGTTGAGAATCCAATTCTCAGGGACAGGAGTCAATGGACATAATACATGATCCAGGAAGGATTACTGTTTAAGGGTTCAACTTTGTATTCCAAAATGCTCCATGAGGGAGAATTTGCTGAAGGAGAAACACAGTGGAGGATTGGCCGATCATTTCGGTCATGACAAGACATTCTCAAATTTAAACGAGTCATATTTTTGGCCAGGAATGAGATCAGACGTCAAAATATTCGTGGATAGATGCATAATTTGTTAGCATTCAAAAGGGAAGAGGTAGAATGCAAGCTTTTATCAACTGTTACCCATACCTGACAGGCCGTGGGATGCAGTTAGCATGGACTTCATATTGGGGCTGCCGAGAACACAAAGAGGGTTTGATTCAATCTTTGTGGTAGTAGATAGATTTTCTAAGATGGCACACTTCATACTGTGTCAAAAAACCAGTGACGCAACTGACATTGTGAATCTATTTTTCAAAGAAGTCATTCGACTTCACATCTTACCAAGGAGCATAGTTTCGGATCGAGACACCAAGTTCGTGGGACACTTCTGGAGAACCTTATGGAAAAAGATGGGAATAAACTTGTCGTTCAATTCAGCTTATCATTCTCAGATGGATGGACAGACAGAAGTTGTAAACAGAAGCTTGGGAGACTTTTTGAGGAGCTTGGTGATAGAACACCACAGTCAGTGGGACAATATTCTGCCACAGGCGAAATTTGCTTACAATGATTCAATCAACAGGAGAACATGACAGAGTCCATTCCAAATTGTTTATGGGACACAACCAAGAGGAGTTTCTGAACTGATGGATTCAGAACGGGATGAGATAAGGAATGCTAGTGCAGAAGATTTTTCCGAAGCAATGAAGGAACTTCACAGCCAGGTGAAGGAGCGATTGCAGAGCTCGAGCCAAGAGTATAAGCGCAGAGCAGATCAACATAGAAGACAACTTCAATTTGAGGTTGGTGATTTGATTTTGGAACATCTGAGAAAGGAAAGTTTCCCGAAGGGGACATATAACAAACTGAATATGAAAAAGATCGGACCATGTAAGGTCTTGAAGAAATTTGGGGCAAATGCTTATGAGATTGAATTACCCGATGGGATCGGAATTTCCCTGATATTCAATGTCTCAGATTTGTACTCATACAAAGCTAGAGCAGACAATGAACAACCAGAGGTTCAGTGGACAAAACAGATGCCAGTTGCAGAAAAACCACAGATGGAAAGCATATTGGAGAAAAGAGTTAGTAAAAGGACCAGGTGAAAGGAATATTTTGAATACTTGGTCAAGTGGAAGGGACATCCAGCGGAAGATGCCAGCTAGAAGAATGAAACAGAGATCCATAAGCAGGGACAGACCGTGCGAGAGCTCATGGACAGGAGCCCATGAAAATTTTCAAGCGAGGGAGTATGATGCAGGAGCATTGCCAACAACAAGCGAGCGTGGGGCAAACACCAACGCATTTTGGCACATGATGAATTGTTTGAAATGTTTTGAAGTTTGATACGCCAAACGTAAATGAAACAATTAAGAAAGGGCATACTTGTAGATTGTAATCAAACCTTGAGCGTCCCACTCTCGTCTGAAGGACTAAGAGGCATTTATGCTAGTAAATGTAAGTATGTAGTTTTAAATTCCTAGATTAGACAATTTTAGGAGCTGGAGGGAAAACGGATATAGACACCCTCACTTGTATCATTGTAACATTATTAGCACCATAATCAATCAGGAGAGCATAGGAGAGCAGAATTAGAGAGTTGTGTAGAGTTAACCCCATGTACAGAGGTTCTGGATTAATACAAAGATCTTTAGTTCAGACTCATGGTGTTCAATTGCTTTCTGTGTTTGTACATGCTGATTGATATATGCTTGTTTACTCTCTATTATGCATTTTCTTTGATGCGTGAATGTATGATTTCATATTTAATGTCTGAAATCTGAAGAGAGGGAGAGTAAAGAATGAGTTTCAATTGTTTCTCTGTCTGAGCAAGATTTTTCCTGCAAGGAGTGCAGTGAAATTGTCTGCAAGGTGTGCGTTAACAGAAGTAAGAGTTCGTCTCTGCAAGCTCAGGAGAGATAACCTTGTTCTCATTTTCGCAGAAGTGCAAGTTGAGCATAGGAGCCGTGCAATGACTGTGCAGGCCGAGTGAAGTCTCAGAGTTACAACCTAAGAGAAATTGTTGAAAGACTGCTGTCGCAGAGAGTGCACAGAGTCTAAGAATTCAAATACTTGGAGTGTATTTGAGGAAGTGCTGCAAGGAGTGCATGCAGGAATTTTCCCCAAAGGGCTTGAGGATTTTTCATCAAGCTTAGGAGGGATAGAGTCTTCAAAGTTGTCGAAGAGAAGCTCAAGAGAGTTAGTGCCTTGAAGTGTCGGAAGGAGGTGTAGTGACATTGTTTTGCTGGCAGATAAATTCCAGCGAAGGCATACTTGTTCATTTCGTAGGAGTGCTAAGGAGGAATTGGACGATCGGAATTATCCGTGGAGAATTCGCAAAGTTTCGAGAACCGTCAAATCTTGCAAAGGAGCAAGAAGGTTACAATGAGTGTTTCTCTAAGTGCAAGCTTAGGAGAAATAGGGCCGTTGGATCACCCATGGATACTCATTTCGAAGTTCGAAGGTTTGAAGGTGCAGAAGAATCCGACAACACAGAGTGCACAGGTGGCATACTTGTCGACACAAAGGTCAAACCTTTGTTGACCATTTCGAGGTTTCATGAGTTGGAGAACCGAAAGCCTTGTAGCGAGATTCACGAAATCGCGAAAGGTGAAGTCCCAAAATAGCGAAGGAATCTGAGCCGTTCGCTGGAAGAAGGACACATGTCACAAGATCCTCTCTATCGGGGATTCAAACATCAGAGGTCAAAGGAGGAAGTCTCTTGACTTCGCGAGAAGATCGGGACCGTCCACCTGAGGAGGACAGGTGGCAGAGATCGAGGGATCTCGCAAACTCAGAGGTTTTCCAGGTGAGAGCCCAGGAGTTGGGTGCTCCAAGTCGCGATTTGCGAAATCACGAGGAGTAAAGATAGCCGTTGGATCCAGAAAATGGGAGGACCGTTGGATCAGGAACCCCATCGCCTATCGTGCATTTGGGGGTTTTGGGGGTTGAAAGGAGTCGTTTTCGACTTCACGAGTAGCGAAGTGCCGAGAGCTAAGGCATGGAGGAAACACGTGGCAGAACCACAAGGTGGGCTCGAGAAATAGACAGGTGGATAAGTGTCACCAGGAGGAGGGAGTCAACACCCGTTGACCTCTCGCGTCTCGGGGATTCGCAAGATAAGAGTACGTGAGCTCGACCCTTCGACTCGCGAAGTTGCGAGTAGCGAGAACGCAAGAAGAAAAGTCAACATCACTTCTCGGGGTTTCGTGAGAGGAAGGTGCCAAGGTTGGACGTGGAAACTCACGAAGTGGCGAGAGGCGAAAGGTGCTAGCGCTTAGCCTAGCCGGTGGTCACATAAGGAAGGAGATGTCAAAGGAAGAGCCATACCCGTATCGGCGTTTCGGGTATCGCGAGATTGGAAGGGAAGAGTCGGGAGCCTTGACTCACGAACTCGCGAGTTGCAAGTTGCGACGAGCGCCTTTGGATTAGGCCCTTGGTCATAGCGCTGTGGTCGCTTGGGGAGATAGGAGCTCACACCTAGTGCTGTTTTCACAAGGGAGCCTCTAAAAAGGACCCGTGGATCGATTAAATTTAGATTCCATCAAGGAATAAAAAAGAGCCGATTCGGCTCAAGGGAGAATAAGAACGATTCTGTGAGTGGATCTCAGCCCGAGGGCCGATAGGTCTTGCATCAGATTTCACCATAAGGGGACCACTTTGGAGTTCATCCATTTGTACTCCTTATCAATCACGATAATACAATAATGAATCATCTTTATATCAATTCAATAATGCATCATATACTAATGAAACCACATCGATCCATATTCATCTATACATCATGTATCAATGACAACTCATTGATCCATCTTCATTTATGAAAATACATATTACATTTGACATCAATCATCAATCAATCAATCCTTTGGCATCAATCAATCACTTGAAATCAATCAATCACTTGACATCAATCCTTTGACATCAATTAATTAAACCTTTGGCATCAATGACAACATGATCCAACAATCTCCCCCTTTGGCATTGATGGCAGCACCAACATTGATGTCAACACCAATCATTGATGTGAACATGTAGACAAGGCATGATCTACATCAATAGTCATCAATCACATCAATGTGACTATCTCTCCCCCTTTGACATCAATGGAAAATGGTCATTCTCCCCTTGGGGCTGCTCCCCCTGCTTGAACTCTCCTTGGGGCTGCT
>JASDQU010107520.1:75040-97712 GCA_032191745.1 Picea mariana
TCAACACCAATCATTGATGTGAACATGTAGACAAGGCATGATCTACATCAATAGTCATCAATCACATCAATGTGACTATCTCTCCCCCTTTGACATCAATGGAAAATGGTCATTCTCCCCTTGGGGCTGCTCCCCCTGCTTGAACTCTCCTTGGGGCTGCTCCCCTTGTTTGAATGCCTTTGATAATCTCTCCCTTTTTGAACAAGGGAAATCACTCTGATGTAATGCTGAAGATATATCGCTCATGCTCCCCTGTGATCATTACTCCCCCTGGAATTATGCCTCTGTGCTCTTTCTCCAAATATAGAGCTCTTTCCTCCTAAAATCATGGAAAGAAGAATGAATCCCCCTATGGATATGTCTCCCCATATATTGTTTGAAATATTAACAATACGCTACCACTGCAATATGTTTCTGCTGTAAATGCCACTTCTCAACTGGATCATAGAACAACCGCTCTTTCTATGACAATCCTTGGACCTGTCCATGCATCAAAACTTGTTCCATACCATGAAACAAAAGATATGTTAACAAGAGAATCATGAATAAAACATCACCCAAGTACATCATGTACCAAAGTGTGCCCACCATGCACAACACCCATGTACATCAACCATGTACATCAACACCATACAATGTGCCAAAAGATATCATCAATGGAATGTATCAACCATATGCCTCTACCAACATGTCAACCATGTGATTCTATGAATATGCCAACCATGTGCATCTACCAACATGCCAAAAAAGTGTCATATTACTCATGATATGTCTCCACCATGAACCAAGTATCACAATCATGTATCTCAATCAATCAAGTGTCTCAACTATATCATCCCATATGTCATGTACCAAAATATATGCTGATCAAGTAATACCAATGGTGTACTTTTAGCCAAGTAATATCATCCAAACATATACCATCTATGAGTGTACGAAACATGTACATCAACATGTATCACCACTTGTACCAAGCAAGTACATCAACCATGCACCAATACCACAACAAAATGAATCCTCATGTATGTATGCCAAATCCACCATAAAACATGTTCCAATCAACCTACTAGTAGGTGCCTCTACCAATGTACTATAAGTGTATCAATCATGCATCAATTATGGATCTATCCTCAATCCTCCATTCACTACAACAAATACTAAGCATCCAACTATACATGTACTAGTAGTGTGCTTCAATAGATCAATGCCATGTCTAGCTATCATCATCAAGATATATCACATAACCAAGGTGCCATAACTTCACTGTTATAACCAACAATGTTCTTCAATAGAAGAATGCCTTAATCCATACTCATGGGTTAGTGCCATGCATCAAAGATAGCCTTTCATTTTATATCATCACATTACATAATCCAATATGTAATCATGAAAACTTGCAACAAACAATGTCAGAACCTGCAACAAACTATGTTAGACCCTACAACACAGAGTTATACCATCACATCAAGCTACAACCCTTGTGCATAGCCCTTTTCCCTAGGATTTACCACATATACACGATCTGCTGCACAGACAAATTCTGTATGTACACGACCTATTCAAGGTCAGCCTGTGTATGTACGTGACTATTGCCACTGTCACTCGTGTATGCTTCAGTAAATGACACACTTGAGCTTCCCTTAAGGCTTCCATTCTACTCTAGTTGTTTAGTCTTCTTCACCCACTTATGAAGGTGTCCACGCTTCTTAGAACTTGAGATCCGAGATTCCATATTTTCAAAGATGTCTCCCTTCCTTACTTCATTTTTTCTTCTAGTCATGCTATATGAAGTCCTCATCATGGAATTTATTCTTGTGTTCCAACAATCCTAAGATTTGTGGCCAAATCCACTATAGCTGTAGCATCTCATGCTGTGACAGTGAACAACAATGTGTCCTACTTGATCACATCTCCAACACCTTATGGTGTTATGAAATCTTCCATTATTTCTCCTTGCATAAGATCTGCATTCCAAAGCTTTGTGACCATATTCATTACATGAATAACATTGACCATGAGAAAAGTTTTCATACCTTTGCTTTGGTGTCCATCTTCTTTGAGGTGTAAGGATGGCTTCTTGATGTCTTCCTTTCTTTGTTATTTTGAAACTTTCCTTCCCTTGTGTAGGTGGTTGACTTGCAACATTATCTTTATCCTTTGAGAGTGAGGGACTTACCTCATGCTTCTTTGAGGTGCTTGCTTCATCATGTGTAGCTTCTCTCTTGTATCCAAGACCCGATTTATCATTTGGTGATCTTTGACTTTCCAAGATCTCATTCAAGATTTGTGAGCTATTCAAGAATTTGTTTGAATTCTCTACTTTCTTTCTAAGATCAACAAATTCAACTTCTAACTTACGACATGACTCTTCCTTTCCTTTTCATTTACTTGATTCTTCAATAGTTCCTCTACCCTTTTGGCTTCTTCAATTTGGGTCTTGAGATGGACAATAATTTTGAAACTTTTTCTAATCTCATCATCTACCTTCTTATCTTCTTTTTCATTCTTTAGTCTTGTGATCTCTTCTTCCTTTTCTTCTAATTGAGTCTCATTACTCTCTTCTTGTTCTTTGAGCATTTCATTTAACTTCAAGGTGTGCCTTTGACTCTTCTTAAGAAAATTTTTAGTGTTATCCAAAATATAGCTATAGTCTATATAATAGTGGTCATTTCTATATTCATATAGACCTCTTTCAACTTTCTCTTTAAGCTCGGATAGTTTTCTTCTACTTCTTCCATGGGATAACAATCAATTGATTCTATACAAACTATTTCTAGATTTTCTTCTTCACTTGTAGAGAAATATTCAATATCATCATATTTTGAATTATTGCAATCAAGGGTATTTGAGGATTCTTTACCTTCATTTGAAATATCTTTAAGATCTTCCTTTTTGCCAACATCATCACATGATTCTTTGCCTTCATTTGAAATGTCTTCAAGATCTTCCTTCTTGATTTGATATGTCTCCTCTAGCTTTAGCCATAGATCCTTGGCAGTAGTGCATTGTCATATGTTCTCTTTGATAGGGATTGCAAGTCCACTAAGAATGGTCTTGAGAGCCAATGCATCATTCTTCTTTCCTTCCCTTTGAGCTGCAAACTTTGACATGTTCTTCAAGGAAACTGATCCACCAATGGCTGCCTTCCAAATACGTGCTCCCATTTCCTTCAAATGCACTCTCATTTCTATTCTCCAAGTAGAATAGTTTTCCTCATCAAGGATTGGAACTTCATCATCCATTTGTGTGTCCATAGATATCCTCCAATCTTGTTAAGTCTTATAGTGAAGGCCTGCTCTGATACCAATTGTTGGACACATCGACTACACTAAGAGGTGGGGGTGAACAATGTAGGGCTCTTTTTTCTTAGAACTACCCCTTCACAAAACTCATTAGTTAGAAATCACTATTTACTCATTACTTATTTCTGTCATTTATAACCAATAAAATGTTAACATACATCAACAACATATCATCAATAAATCATCTCCACAAGGAACACAAAGAACACAAGATGTATGTACAATTTTCTTTTTATTATGGACTACAATCCTTGGGTTTATCAACAACCACTGAATATAGTAAAACTCTACAAGAGAACCATCTCTATAATGTAAGACTCAACTTACACCCTCAGCACCAACTGAGATGAGGCAACAATCCTGAACATATATACATCTGTCAACATTTACACGACCTGTCAGTAGTGCAACATGTGTATATAAGCACCCTACCAGTAGTACAACTTGCATATGTACCCGCTAGTATGTACAACAACCTGTGAATCACATCTGAGGACTTAATATTTTCTCTTCTAGATGAACTCAGATCCTCTGCAACCTTCAATCACATTATCTTCTGTCTTTCACTGTCCATTCTAACCCATAACCAACAACACATCCAAGCTCTCCAACAACTTATTCATGCTCCTCAACCATACAATATGAATGCTACTCAATCATGTATAAGAAATCAACATATTATGGAAATCATATCAGTACTGAATCATAAGAGTGATTCTCACTCTATAAACCAACACAAACCACATCACAACAACCATACCAAGAATGCTTTAAGCATTCAACACACAACAAGCAGGAGTATTCATCACGACAACAATGTAATACCGGAATTTCTATGGCAGATTTGAGCCCATAGAATGCAGATATGGAACCTGCTTCAGTCTTCAAGAGTCTGGCACCATCTCACACACAAGTCTTCATGAATTCATCCATTGTATGCGCCTTGTCCTCATTCATCCCGCGTATGTATGTTCCTTGTCTCACTACAACTCACGTATACCTAAAAAACTAGGGTTTTTGAACTTCCAAGACTTTTTTCGTCATGATCTCAGACTTGTTGAAACTTTGATGCATCCATGAGATCCTCCAGATCTCCTCTCTCTCAGAATAGATCTTCAACACAAGCTCAAGAGATACACAAGAGATACTCTTCACAAGAGACCCTTGCCTCTTATTTATACTCTCCAAGTAGCTTCCTTAGAAGCCTCTTCTAGTTCACTTAACCCACTTCTAGGTCACTGAACCCATTTCTAGGTCACTTAACCTATTTTCCTCATTTTAGGGTTAACCACTTTCCATATTGATAAAATTGTCCATTACTTTATCATTTAAATATTCCTCCTTGACTTTGTCACCTCACTTTATTATTTAAATAATCCTCCTTGACTTTGTCACTTTTCTTTACCGTTTAAATAATAATTTCTTCTTTTCAAGCACTTTGAATTCTTTGACCTCTTGGGGCTTCAAGCCAACATATGAGGGTCCTTCATCTTCGTAGGGCCATAAGTCTCAAACTATGAGGAGTTATGTGACATTCCACATACCACTAGAAATGGCATGACAAACACTATTCATCTAGGATAGTTTCACTAACAAATTCACTGATCATCATCTCATTATTCCACATATATTCATGGGTTATTTTAACCATACTTCAAGGATAACTCAATTGCAAAGCGTCTTTCCGTGAGGGATTTCACCATAAGGGGATCACTTTGGAGTTCATCCATTTGTACTCCTTATCAATCACGATAAGACAATAATGAATCATATTTACATCAATTCAACAATGCATCATATACCAATGAAGCCACATCGATCGATCTTCATCTATACATCATGTATCGATGACAACTCATCGATCCATATTCATCTAGGACTATACATATTACATTTGACATCAATCATCAATCGATCAATCCTTTGGCATCAATCAATCACTTGACATCAATTAATTAAACCTTTGGCATCAATGACAACATGATCCAACACAACTAACACAGGTGGATGAAATGAAGGTTCAGGTACTAGATCTAATGGAAGACTTAACTCAATTGGAGGGGGGTCTGTTTCATTTTTTAACGATCTTGACACAGACAAAGAGCTATGCTCATGGTTATTTGTTTCACTTTTTAATGAGCTTGACACAAAAAACAAACTATGCTCATGGTTATCTGTTTCATTTTTTAACGAGCTTGACACAAAAAATAAACTATGCTCATGAACCTTGACCATGGATTCCAAGAGGTATTCATTGGATGGAAGGAAAATGCTCTGGAAAGAATGTGTGTCAAGAGAATCAATATTGGTAATAGGGGAAATAACAAGCTCCAAAGTCCCCATTGAAGGGTTCACCATGTAAACTATCGAATCCGAGTCTAAAGAAGTCGAGCATACAATGAGAGGCTCCTTCTCATTAGCAGTTGAAGGCATGGGACATGATATCACATAATTAACTAGTGGCCAGAGGGATATCACTTTCACGTAAGGAACATTCAGGGAAGTTGGATGGTCATCAGTCATATCAAGATTAACGAACGAAAGCTGGTCAATGGTAACAATTTTTCCATTATGAGGGAAATGAATAACTCAAAAGAGTGTGGACACAATAACTTTCATAGCATAGACATAGTCCCTCCAAAGGAGTAAATTAAAGTCCAAGGGACCTTGATCTACCATAACGTCGATACAAAAAATTTTCCCTCCTAAAGTGATGGGTAGTTGAGGAATGATCCCTAAAGGTTCACTGGATTTTCTATTAAAATCCAACAGATGATGGGTAATCGACACAAGATGAGGGGGAACCATAGATTTCTAATAAATTAAGGATACAATGTTAACATAGAAACCTTCATCAACAATAGCGCGATGTATTATCGTATTGAAAACCTGCACAATGATTTGGAAAGACATGCATGAAGGAAGGAGAGGCTCCTCTAGCCTATTCCAATAAATGGAAATGACCTCAATACTTGGAGGGGGTTCCATTAAAACGAGTGAAATTCCCTAGTGTCTAGAGGAATCTGAAGTGACAAAAAAAACCTGAGTGGTATCCACTTCACTCTCTAAGGGAAGAGTGGGATTGACTGAGGATTGAATCAGGATCACCACTTCATAAACCAATGATGGTTGAGAGAGGACTCATGTGAAGTAGCCAGAAGTTGTTTATGAGAAACAACAATGTTTTCCAAAAATTGTGAAGCTTCATCCATATGAGGGAAAAGGTAAGTGAGGTGCATTTCCCCGCATAACCAATAAGGAATCCTGACTTTACCCTTTTTTCCACCAACCTTATGATCGCTGGTTGATGGGATGTCACCAACATGACTTGGAGCGGCTGGCGACATGGTTTGTTGGGAACCTGTGGATCACACTTCTAATAACTTGGGAATACCAGGGGAATGGTTAAGAAGGGAATGGGAATACAATTTTTTCTTGAGATGTATTGATGAAAACCTCATGTGGTGGACCGCCCTTGCAAAACCTCAATGAACTTTCATGAGAACCCTAATAGGATTAAATAGAGGGACCTCTTAGTCATTATCCAAGATGTTCCATTATACATTGAATAGATGAGATTTAGTCTAATGTGGATGATGTCACCCTTGGGATAATTGCAAGAAGTTAATTATGTGCCTAATAACTCTAAAACACTCTCGTACCACCTTCCTTCCTTATACTCTAAAACTGCCAATGAACAATATACACCATTCTATATCTTTTGAGTAATATAATAAAAATGAAGTATCAAGAAGTACAATTAAACTTGCCAAGGTACTGAACAGGCTTGCTGGAAGTAGGACCATGCTTGTATGGTACTAAGGTAAACCCGCCGGGATACTGAACAAGCCTGCTGGCAACGGGTCTATGCCGGGTAAAGCGAGTTATAAAACATAAAGTGGCACACCTAAAACTGAACAAAAACCCTTGGGTCTCATTCTGAAGCATTATCAAATCAAGGCTAGGAGATGACCTTTATATCTCTCGGGATGATGTTCTTAAGAACCTTCAAGTATCCACTTTAGAGTTCTATCTTTAAAATAAATAGGTTTGCATGAAAGTGGGACCCTCAGTATTTGTAATTCACCGTACCTAAGAAAGAAGAGATTCATCTCTAAAAACTTGGATAAGAAACGAGTTAATCATCTTGGGATGTATTCTTTTATGTGTTCCTCTCTTCAAATGAGATCTAAACTGTGCTTATATCACTTTTATTTTAAAGGTAATCTAGCCAGGGGGGCCTATTAGTCAAAGTCATTATGAAAACTCTTGGCCACTATCCTATAATCATATTGGAGGCACATCCAACCCTTTCTCCTAACTATGATCCACAATAGATTGGATAAGACTTAACATCGAATCACTAACAGATCTAATCTATTACTCATGACTCCACTTATCCGTCATAACTACTTTTCCATGGGTAAGAAGTGTGAAGCATAGGCCAGGAAGTTTGTATTGTATAGCTGGTTACTTAAAAGAGAACTTAAGGAGCTGAAAAAAGGTGGGACTTCAGGGAATGCTTGATTGAGTGAAGAGTATCATGAATTTTGAAATTTTGAAGATCATTTTTGCATGAGGACATGCAATGAATTAAGCATGGGGGAATGTCGAGTCTCCATTTTGACACCTTTATTACTCCATATTATCCTCTTTCTAAGTCAATTTTACTTCTCACATGTGCATATGTTGACCATTTCCTCCAAAAATCCACTTAGTGACCTCGTCCATGTGCATAGAGAGGTAACTTATGTTAAAGCATGATTTGTTTGATTTTGTTGATTAAAATTAATGAAATGATTGATTATTTATGCTCCTAATTACTTTGACTATTATTTAGCAACTTCATGACAAGGCATCACCTCATCCGGTACATCCGCTAGTCCGATACTATAACAACCAACTGATCCAATACCAATACTCCTCCTAATCTGGTACTCTGCAGTGATCCGGTACTACCTCTGCGTTCATCCGGTACCATCTCCACACCTCATGCGGTACCAGCTCCGCACCTCTTCCGGTACCAGCTCCATCTGGTACCATCTTTGTTCTTCATCCGGTACCATCTCTCCACCTCTTCTGGTACCAACTCCACACCTCTTCTGGTACCAGCTCTATCTGATACCAACTCTGCACTTCATCTGGTACCAGATCTTTGCCTCTTCCAGAGAGAAGACAGTAAGACATGAGGGAAGAGCCCACACATCCACTTTGGTGGGGTTGCTTCAAAGTTAGGTTGTCCTCTATTCTTTTAATCAAGTGTGTTTTTCCTTCTTTTATGCAAATTTTGTTTTATTTATGATGAGCTAACTTGTACGAACTGATAACCTGGTGACAACAGGGTCCCAATAACACAAGGAGCTCAAGTTTTGTGTGTTTTATTTTTGCAAATAGTTTTAAAATTCAGATCTTTGATGATAAATCATTTTTGCGGTGCTGTAAGAACCCTTGAGTACTAATTTGTGTTGTGAGACAGGGATCATAAACCAGCTAGAGTAATTCAAGGATGATCAAGAGCTTGAAGAATGTTCCTCCAAGATATTTCTGATATTCTAGCAACAACTGGGATATCCGCCTCTCAGGAAGAGCATATCTTAACAACAATCAAGAATTTAGTTGTCTCTCCACAGGAGGATTTAGAAGTCCCGTTGGATTCCTCTTGTCAATTTGTTGAGGAGAATAAAGAATCATGGATAGAATTCAATAAAGAGAAACCAGTGGAACCTGAGATTGAGGAGTCCTTAGCATACCTCTTAACAGATTCTGTATGTACCCCAAAGACCAATCATCTTGAAGAGGATAATCTGCATAGCATGGTAGAGGAAGACATTCAGTGTGACCTAAAAAAAGAAGAGAAACAAGAATATAGTGATCCTATTGAAATATGGTTTCAATTAGTTATTAGGTCACACCACTCTTTTATTTTTCATTATTTCTTGATCTCACCATCAAGGAAACTAGTCCTTCATACTCCGATATGAATTAAAATTTATCTTTTAAACCCGAGTATGGATATATTTCTAACCCTGTTACGCACATGGCTTCACTGGAAGTATTCCTATACCTGAAAGACATTTTATTTTGTTCAATTAGAGTAGGATAGATAAATAAATAAATGTTGCACATAAGTGCAATACAACATATCTTTCATATTTTTCATAGATGGGAATGTCAAAATCTAACAAAGCAGTTGGTTTAAGATCTTTCGTTCCTATAGTAGATTTCTTTCTAAAAGTTATGATAATTTTGTTTGAAATTTTATGAGAAGGTAATCTCTGCATCTTCAAAATGCACACATAATACTAGAAGGGTTTCAAAAGCGGGGAAGGCATCCTTGTCAACGGAAGATAACACTTAAGGGAGTGATTCATGACCTGTTTCTTCAAAATTCTTCTTTTTCCTTAAGTTGTTAAAAATGATGCATTCGTTCTTTATCATTATCTATCTATTTTAAGACCACTATTTCACAAGGATGATTAATTAAGTGATCTTTTTAATAGCATTTTAAACTGAATGTTAATTCCAAACTATTTTATTCATAGCTAATAATTCAAATTTTGACATTTTCCCTAAATTTTCTGTTTGTAAGCATGAATAAAAATCTAGTTTTAATTAGTTCTATTGGTTTGTTTTCAGAAGATGTTCGCAACCCTATGAGAAACCTTTTTTTTAGCGTCTCACATTGTCTGCATGAGGCCATGAAAAACCTCAAGCATGGGGGAGTGGTTGTTGAGACAGTAGTAGTTAGGTTTATTTTTCAATAAAATGGAAGTGGAAACATAAGCAGTGTTTTTCGGGCATGATACTTCAACATACCAGATTCATATGTTTCTTCCAGCAACAACAATGATTGCTAGCATCTTCCATAGCTTGATACTCAGAGTATACCAGCCACAAGGAGAAGTCTACAAATTCTAGTTTGTAGAATACGCCACCAGGTACCTTTTCTGATTCTCATTGAGTATCATAATTAAATTTTGTGGTGATCCGGTACTAGATAACAACTCTGTGTTTCATTCGGTACTATGGGCCAAACTCTGTGTTCATCCAGTATTGTGAGAGAAGGTCTACGTTCATCTGGTACTGGGAAAAACTCTGTGTTCATCCGGTACTAGGAAAGGTCTGCGTTCATCCGGTACTGGGCAAAAATAAATCTGCATTCATCTTGTACTAAGGTAATCTGGTACTGGTAATGAGGTGTTGGTAGTCCTTATCCTATATTCAAAGTTTTTGCTGCTCGATTTAAATGCTTCAAGTAATAGGACATATAAACTCAACATTTTTTTTTTTCGTTTTATTAAGGAATTAGACTAATTATGTATTAAAAATGTGGTTACTATCAATTATTGCATGCTCCCTACCATGAACTTCCACAAGCCCTCGTATACATCTTCTCATATAAAAATCATCCATCATGTCACTATGTTTCTGCCCCCTGCTCTGTTCTGGTACTGCAGAATTTTGTTTCGGTACTGCTCTATTCTGGTACTACAAAATTCTGTTCCGGTATTGCTCTGTTTAGGTACCGTCCTGTTCCAGTACTATTTGTTCTGGTACTGCAGAAACCTGCTCCATTATTTATTTGGTACTAATGCCAAAGTGATATGATCTTTGTCATGTGCTTAAGATTGTTTTCACTTCAGGTGATTGGAGGTATGGGATAATCCTTTCATGTTCTTTCTATCAAGGATCATTTAAGTCTTGTGTTGAATTGTTCTTTACTCTCATGTACATCTTCCTCCTACATTTCTACACTCACCCCTAAATGAATCATCCTTGCTATCCTTTAAGAAGATATTTTCACATTTAGCTCTATATGATAATGGTTGTACCCGTCTTATTACCTCATCATTTTGAAAAAGTGGTTGCTAAATGAAATATCCATTGAAAAGTGGTGACACCATTATGTCTAATACTAACATAGTTGATTCAAAAAGTTCTTATCCAAGTTTATCTTTACAAGTTTCTCTTGAGAGGTATTGATGAAAACCTCATGTGGTGGACCGCCCTTGCAAAACCTCAATGAAATTTCATGAGAACCCTAATAGGATTAACTAGAGGGACCTCTTAGTCATTATCCAAGATGTTCCATTATACATTGAATAGCCGAGATTTAAGTCTAATGTGGATGATTTCACCCTTGAGATAATTGCAAGCAGTTAATTATGTGCCTAATAACTCTAAAACACAAGCAGTTAATTATGTGCCTAATAACTCTAAAACACTCTCGTACCACCTGCCTTCCTTATACTCTAAAAATGTCAATGAACAATATACATCATTCTACATCTTTTGAGTAATATAATAAAAATGAAGTATCAGGAAGTACAAGTAAACCCGCTGAGGTATTGAACAGGCCTGCTGGCAGTGGGGCCATGCTTGTATGGTACTAAGGTAAACCCATTGGGGTACTGAACATGCCTGCTGGTAGCGGGGCTATGCCGGGTAAAGGGAGTTGAAAAACATAAAGTGGCACACCTAAAGTTGAACAAAAACCCTTGGGTCTCATTCTGAAGCATTATCAAATCAAGGCTAGGAGATGACCTTTATATCTCTCAGGATGATGTTCTTAAGAGCCTTCAAGTATCCACTTTAGAGTTATATATTTAAAATAAATAGGTTTGTTTTGGGGGAGTGGTTGCTGAGACAGTAGTAGTTATGTTTATTTTCTAATAAAATGGAAGTGGCAATAGAAGTAGTGTTTTTCTAGCATGATACTTCAACAAAACAAATTCACATGTTTCTTCCTGCAACAATAGTGATTGCTAGCATCTTCTACAACTTGATACTCAAAGTATACTATCCACAAGGAGAAGTCTACAAATTCCAGTTTGCAGAATACGCCACCAGGTACCTTATCCAATTCTCATTGAGTACCGAAATGGAATTTTGTGGTGATTCAGTACTGGATAACAACTCTGTGTTTTATCTGGTACTATGGGACAAACTCTGTGTTCATCTGATATTGCGAGAAAAGGTCCGCGTTCATCTGGTACTAGGCAAGGTTTGCGTTCATCCGATACTGGGAAAAAATAAATCCGTGTTCATCTGGTACTAAGGTGATTCGATAATGTTAATGAGGTGTTGGTAGTCCTTATCCTATATTCAAAGTTTTTGTTGCTTGATTTAAATGCTTCAAGTAATAGGATGTATAAACTCAACATTTTTTTCATTTTATTAATAATTTAGACTAATTATGTATTAAACTTGTGGTTACTCTCAATTATTGCACGCTCCCTACCACAAAATTCTACAAGCCCTTGTATACATCTCTTCATATAAAAATAATCCATCATGTCACTATGTTTCTACCCTCTGCTCTGTTTCGGTACTGCAGAATTTTGTTCCGGTACTGCTCTGTTCCGGTACTACATAATTCTGTTCCGGTACCGTCCTGTTCCAGTACTATCTGTTCCGGTACTGCAGAAACCTGCACCATTAACTATCTGGTACTGATGCCAAAGTGATATGATCTTTGTCATGTGATTAACATTGTTTTAACTTCAGGTGATTGGAGGTGTTATCACATAGGTTTGTAAAGGGGTGTTTTCTCGTCAGGAATGGACACCATAGTGAAAAATTGACAAGAAGTGGGATAAAAACCCACTTATCCTAAGTTTTGGTGCCCTGGTGTGTTATACTAAGGGGCGTGTATATCTAAGTGGCTGAGATCCGTGCGCTTAGATATATGACACATGATCCATATTGGACTCCCCTGACTTTCTACCTTTAACGGGGGGGTGGGGGGTCCGAGTTGGTGGTTTTTGAGCATGCCCCCCCCACCATCGTGGTGCTTCCTCGTTAACTCGGACCCCCCCCGCTCAAAACCTCTTACCACCTCCCTCCCCCTCCGAGTAGACCCCTTATCGCCTCCTCTTACCGCCCACATCTCCCGCTGACACCTGTTCCCCACTCCATCTCTTTACTCTGCCTGTCGCATCTCCCGCTCCCCCTCCACATTTTGCTATTGCACACCTATCCTCCACTCACTGTTCCACCTTTGTACATCACCCTCTTACCTCCTTCCATGTGTCTTCCACTCACCCCCTTGTCATATCTCCTTTCTGCTCCTGCCTCTCGCCCCTCGCCATCTATCTCCCACATCCTACACCTCAGTTGGTCGATCCTACCTCACCCAACCACCAGATCTTCCCTTTCACTTCCACGTCACTTCTTCATGCCTCCTCTCCTCTGTGCCTTTACATCTCAACATCTGCATTCGGTCGCCTACGCTTTCCCGGTCACCACCTCGCTGCTTGTAGCTGTCCATGTGGCCGCTGAGTGTGCACCATAGCTTGCTGAGTTTTCATCAATCATCTCGCCAGTGCCTTCTCATCAGCATCCTTCATCCGTCTGCCAGTTGTCTCGACTAACATCCAGCAGTGCATAGGCGGTGAAAGAAAGGCTGCCACGTCTTCCAGTTGCAGGCATTGACTCAGCCCACTCAAATCCCGATGAAGAAGTTAATGTAAACATGGAAGGTGGGTGAGACATCATCTCCTTCCTTAAATAGAAATCCAGAAAAGGACAAAAGCATAGGTAGACAGTCAGTCCAGACTTATAGAGATTGTGTCTGTCAAAAGACTACATGGACGGTCTGACCAACATATGCATGCGCAGCCTGATAGAGAAGCTCATCAACGCAAATCTTTGAAAGCATGACAGGATCGCCTGAGGCAGTTGGAGCCAGATCAGAGTATATGTAGGCAATTTTTCCATTTTGTTTAGGGTCAATGGTAGAGCTACACCCCCTATTTGTAAAGTTTTAGTAAAGCCTCTAGTTCTCTAGCTATGTATGAATTTTTGAGACTTCTTGTTTAATAACAGTCAACCTTCTTCCCCATCTCTTTTTCCTCTGATAGTGAAATCTTGGGCATGGATGATCTAGTCGAGTTGTTGTGACTGTGTTGCAATGTATGTTTGATTGCAATGTTGTTGTAATGTTTTCAGTTTCTTGAAGCTCTGAATCAAGAGGATCTTGTCTTCATATTTTTTCTCTCCTCAGGCTGCTGGAAGACCGGATGTCCATAGTAGTCCTTTACATTTTCTCCTCAAGTTATACCCCTTATTCACCCTTACTTACTGACTGAAGTTATATCAAGACCTCATCTACCTATGCATATCAGTCTAATTTTCTGATTTAAAGCGATACTATCCTGTGTTTGCATCCATTAGACCCCCTTTAAATTTATTCATCGTGACATAAAACTAATGGGTACTGGGCTTACCTCTGCTGCAATCCAGAGGTGACTTCTAGTGATAAAATTTCTGGCACTGTTGTCAGGGATGAATTGAATATTTTCCCTAGGATTGAACGACAAAGGTTACTGATTCTAAAGGTGCATAAGAACTCAGTACATTAAAGATTGCAACTGTGCACCTTTCGACTCCATTGTTACGACTCCACTATTTCAGCTATGACTTCCAGAGGCAGACACATGAGGTCTACTCCACAACTACCTTTAGCAACACCTGAAGATAACCCAGAGAAAATTATCAGAAGGAGAAAGACCCTTCAAGAAGGTACTTCTACTATTGAACCAGGTATTTCTGATTATTTTCACCATCCTCATTTAGAAACTCCAATAACTTCTTCTCCTTTTCTTGTTATACCATCTGTTGGAGTTTCCCGAAGCTTAAAGTTTGGGAGTGTTCCTGCTGATTTCTCCTCTCCTGGTCTAGGATAGGAAGGATAAAGTCTTTTCACTCCTATCTCCCCTGAAGTTGTACCATGGTTTAATCCCAGGACCTCAAAATATTTTCCCACTCCGGGCTTTACTACCCCTCCTTCTATTACAGTTGCTACTTTTACAGAGAGGGAAACCTCTGTTCCCTCAAGCCCAGTGGCCTTGCCTCCAAATCCTCTACTATTTCCCTTTCCTCTTGTAGGCTCAGTTTCACTCTCCCCGGTCTGAACTCCATCTCCTCCTGTTTCCCCTCCAGCTATCATCCCTATGGCGGGTGCTAATACCCCTAGGAACATAATGGATTCCATAATGGCTGCAATATATTCCTCTCTAATCCTACCTCAACCAATGAATGCTCTCCCTGCTGGAGATTACCTGAAATACATGCCCAATTTCACTGGAGAAGAAGACATAACTGCCGAAGAGCACCTTTCTTCCTTCTACAGTTATGCAAACAATTTGAATATTGAAAATGAGGATGTGTGGATGAGAGTTTTTTTCCAGAGCCTTGATGGTGAGGCTAGGAAATGGTTTAGAGGATTAACCCCTAGATCCATTGCTGGGATTAAGGCTTTAGATGATGTCTTCTTGAGACAATGGGGTGATAAAAATGATTTTATGTATTATATCACATAGTTTGGGTCCCTAAAGAGGAAAGAGGGAGAATTTGTCTCTGATTTCTCGAAAATATTCAACAAAATGTACAATAAGATCCATGTTGAGATAAATCCTACATAAGCCTTTGCTAAAATTACTTATGCTAGTGATTTTGACCCTGATTTCTGCCTCCTGTTAAGAGAAAGAAGATCTACCTCCTTGGCTCATATCTAATATGCAACCCTCGAAGTAGAGTCCAATGTGTTGTCAGTTGACAGACTCAGGAATAAAATTGATAGAGACAGAGGAAGAGGGAGAGATGAAGCTTCAACCTCAGGTTCCTCTTCATCCCATCCTCAAGTAGATGAATTGACCAAGATGGTAAAATATCTTTCTGCAGAGATGGAGAATATGAAATTTGAGGGGAAGCAAAGTTATAAGAGTGCTCAAAATGATGAAAACAAAGGCAACTTCAGAAGACCAAACAATACCCCTCAGATACTTCCAAGAGAGCCCCAAAACAAAGATAGGGATGATCACAAAAGACAAACCCCTCTCCAAAAGAATCTTGTCCCTGATGTAGAAGGAGAGGAAGAAGAGTTTGATCCTAAAATCCATTGTCTTGAAGACACCTCCCCATTCCCCCATTTGACCCAATCTGCATATGAGGAGTCCCTCATGGACAACCAAATAAATGAGTTGAGTAAAGGGGAGGAGACCAATAGTAGGGAAGTCTGACATCCCTGATCAACCTTCCAGAGAAGAGAAGCCTGCTAAAGTCACAACAAACAACAACAAGGAGAAGAAAACATAGAATCCCTCACCATTAGCCAAAGGTCCTGTCCCAGAAGTAAAAGAAATTATGAATCCCCCCTCCTCTTTCAACTTTGAGCATGAAATTTAGAAGATTAGCATCCTTGTACCCTTTTCAGAGCTAGTCCAACATGAGGATTTTAAAATATCTCTCTCTAAGTTGTTGCAGCCCGAGCCTTCATCTTATTCCATAGACTCAATAAACCTTCAAGATGAAAAGCCAACACTCATTCTAGGTCCCTTGATAGAAGACATATATGATTCATCTCCTCCCTTCTACACCTCACTGAACATACATGATAAGGTGCTGCATAATTGTTTGATGGACTCAGGGGCATCTCATAATCTCATGCCCAAAATTGTCATGGATGAGCTGGGACTAGAAATCACAAAAGATTATCATGACTTGTATTCTTTTGACTCGAGGAAGGTACAATGTCTTGGTGTCATCAAGGATATGGTTGTAACCTTGTTTCAGCTTCCCATGAAAAGTGTAGTGATGGATATTGTGGTAGACGATGTTCCCCCCAAATTTGGCATGCTCTTGTCAAGATCTTGGATAAAAATACTTGGTGGAACCTTACATATGGACCTCACCTATGCTACCATTCCTGTGTTTGGGGGGGGGATCTTAAAAGACTGTACAGAGAAGCTCAGTTGGACTATATTATTAGCGATGAAGTAGACCCCACCAACCATCCTATTTTTTCACTTGATACTGATATGGGATTCAACTTATTGTAACTCACTGATGCCCCTGAACTCCCTCTTGAAGTCAGAAAGCAATCCCTTACTCTCTGTGAAGATTCTCCCCTGATTACCTCAGTTTGGAAAATGTTCTTTGATAGAGCCTCTTCCAGAGAAGGTGTTGGTGATGGAATGGTCCTTGTTTCACCTGTGCAAGAAATTATACCTCTGTCCTACAAGTTAGAATTTGACACTCAATAATGTGGAAGAGTATGAAGCTCTTGTTTTGGGTTTGAGGGCTGCAAAATACATGGGAATTAAGGAGATATCAATGTTTGGGGATGCCGATTTAATTGTCCATCAGATCATAAATATTTATCAATCCAAGCACCCTCAGCTTAGAAGTTACAGTAATGAAGTCTGGGATCTTGTTGACAATTTTTTCTTAGCTTTCAAAATTTCTTTTATTCCAAGGGAAGAGAATGCCATGGCTGATTCTCTGGCTGTCTCAGCAAGTAATTTCAGAGTCCCTCTGCCACCCAAACTCAAGTATGATGTAGAAGTTAAATATAGACCCTGTATACCTGACAATGTCAAGCATTGGAAAGTGTTTGAGGATGATCTTGAAATCAAAATATTCCTAGAGACTGTTGAATAATTTTTTGCATTACACATTGATCAAGATCCTAATTCTAAAATAAATCCTCATGCTGATGTTTTCTGAACAAAATTGCTAATCATCATATTGTCCAGCTACCCAACAACCATATCCCAAAGGGACTAGTTCCTTTGGAAAGACTATATGACAGAAATGATGTGGCAGTAATGGGTAAAATTTCAAATGAGAATGATGATTTAGCTGAGTGCAATATTGGTACGAAGGAGGATCTGAAATTTTTCAAGTTGTCAAGCAGTTTGTCAAGGGGAGAAAATGACCAAGTATGTTGAATTATTAAGAGAATTCATAGATGTGTTTTCCTGAACCTATGAAGACCTCAAAACATACGACACAAGTTTCATTGAGCATAAGATCCCACTGAAAGAAGAAGACAAACTATTTAGGAAGAAATTAAGACAAATAAATCCTATGCTGTTGCCTATTATGGAAAGAGAGGTAAATAAGTTGCTGGACGCCCAAATAATTGTCCCCTTGAGATATTCTAAATGGGTGGCCAACCTGGTCCCAATAAGGAAGAAGAATGGAGAAAACAGGCTCTGTGTTGATTTCAGGAACCTGAACAAAAGCTTTAAAAAGGACAATTATCCTTTGCCAAAGATGGAACATATATTGCAGAGTGTGACAGGTGCATCCAAAATTTCCATGATTGATGGTTTTTTAGGCTACAATCAGATATATGTCCTGACTGAAGACAGAGAAAAGACAACTTTCACCACTCCTTGGGGCACATTCATGTACGCTAAAATTCCCTTTGGATTGATGAACGTAGGGGTGACCTTTCAACGAGCCATGAATATAGCCTTTATTGGGGAAAAAATGACAAGAAGTGGGTTAAAAACCCACTTATCCTAAGTTTTGGTGCCCGGGTGCGTTATACTAAGGGGCATGTAGATCTGAGCGACTGAGATCTGCGGGCTCAGATCTACGGTGCAGGATCCATATTGGACCTCCCCGACCTTCTACCTTTAACAAGGGGGGGGTCTGAGTTGGTGTTTTTTTAGCGCGACCCCTCCACCCTCGTGGCACTTGCTCATTAAATTAGACACCCCCCCCCCTGCTCAANGCTCCCCCTCCACCTTTCACTACCACACACCTATCCTCCACTGATTGTCCCACCTTCGTACCTCACCCTCTTACCTCATGACATGTGTCTTCCACTCACCCCCTTGTCATATCTCCTTTCCTCTCCTGCCTCTCTCCCCCCACCATCTGTCTCCCACATCCTACACCTCAGCTGGTTGATCCTACCTCACCCAACCACTAGATATTCCCTTCCACTTCCACGTCACTTCTCTGTGCCTCCTCTCCTCTGTGGATTTACATCTCAGCATCCGCATTCGGTCACCTACGCTTTCTCGATCACCACCTCGCCGCTTGTAGCTGTCCACCTGGCCGCTGAGTGTGCGCCATAGGTCACTGAGTTTTCACCAATCATCTCGCTAGTGCCTTCTTGTCAACATCCTTCGTCCATCTGCCAGTCGTCTTGGCTAACATCCAATAGAGCATAGGCGACGAAAGAAAGGGTGCCACACCTTCCAGTTGCAGGCATTGAATCTTCCCACTCAGATCTTGAAGAAGAAGTTAATGTAAACATGGAAGGTGGGTTAGACATCATCTCCTTCCTTAAATAGAAATCCATAAAAGGACAAATGTAGAGGCAGACAATCAATCCAGATTGACAGAGATTGCGTCTGAAAGAAGACTGCATGGGAAGTTTAACCAACGTTTGCATGCACAACCTAATAGAGAAGCTCATCAATGCAAAGCTTTGAAAATATGACAGGATCACCTCATGCAGTCGGAGCCAGTTCAAATTATATGTAGGCATTTTTTCCATTTTGTTTAGGGTCGATTGTAGAGATATGCTCTTGATTTGTAAAGTTTTACTAAAGCCTTTGTTTCTCTGGTTATGTATTAATTTTTGAGACTTCTTATTTAATAACAGTCATCCTTTTTCCCCATCTCTTTTTCCTCTGATACTGAAATCTCGGGCATGGATGATCCAATCAAGTTGTTGTGACTGTGTTTCAATGTATGTTTGATTGCAGTGTTGTTGTAACATTTTCCGTTTCTTGAATCTCTGAATCAAGAGGATATTGTCTTCAGAGTTTTTCTCTCCTCAGGCTGCGGGAAGACCGGATGTCCATAACAGTCCTTTACATTTTCTCCTTAAGTCCCCCCCCCTACTCACCCTAACTGCAACATACTGACTGAAGTTAGATCAAGACCTCATCTGCCTATGCATATCAGTCCAGTTTTATAAGTTAAAGCGATACTATCCTGAGTTTGCATCCATTAGACCCCCCTTAAATTTATTCATTGTGACATAAAACTGATGGGTACTGAGCTTACCTCTGCTATAATCCAGAGGTGACTTCTAGTGCTAAGAGGAGGTATGGGATAATCTTTTCAGGTTCTTTCTATCAAGGATAATTTAATTCTTGTGTTGAATTGTTCTTTACTCTCGTGTACATCTTACTCCTACATTTCTACACTCACCCCTAAATGAGTCATCCTTGCTATCCTTTAAGAAGATATTTTCACATTTATTTCTATATGATAATGGGTGTACCCATCTTATTACCTCATCATTTTGAAAAAGTGGTTGCTAACTAAAATATCCATTGAAAAGTGGTGACACCATTATGTCTAATACTAACCTAGTTGATTCAACAAGTTCATATCCAAGTTTATCTTTAAAAATTTCTCTTGAGAGGTATTGATGAAAACCTCATGTGGTGGACCGCCCTTGCAAAACCTCAATGAACTTTCATGAGAACCCTAATAGGATTAACTAGAGGGACCTCTTAGTCATTATTTGAGATGTTCCATTATACATTGATTAGCTGAGATTTAAGTCTAATGTGGATGATGTCACACTTGGGATAATTGAAAGCAGTTAATTATGTGCCTAATAACTCTAAAACACTCTCGTACCACCTTCCTTTCTTATACTCTAAAATTTTCAATGGACAATATACATCATTCTATTTTTTTTGAGTAATATAATAAAAATGAAGTATCGGGAAGTACAAGTAAACCCTCCGAGGTACTGAACAGGCTTGCTGGCAGCGGGGCCATGCTTGTATGGTACTAAGGTAAACTCGTCGGGGTACTGAACAGGCTTGCTGGCAGTGGAGCTATGCCGGGTAAAGGGAGTTGAAAAACATAAAGTGGCACACATAAAACTGAAAAAAACCCCTTAGGTTTCATTCTGAAGCATTATCAAATCAAGGCTAGGAGATGACCTTTATATCTCTCGGGATGATGTTCTTAAGAACCTTCAAGTATCCACTTTAGAGTTCTATCTTTAAAATAAATAGGTTTGCATGAAAGTGGGACCATCAGTATATGTAATTCACCTTACCTAAGCAAGAAGAGCTTCATCTTTAAAAACTTGGATAAGAAATGAGTTAATCATCTTGGGATGTATTCTTTTATGTGTTCCTCTCTTTAAATGAGATCTAAAATGTGCTTATATCACTTTTAGTTTAAAGGTAATCTAGCCAGGGGGGCCTATTAGTCAAAGTCATTATGAAAACTCTTGGCCACTATCCTATAATCATATTAGAGGCACATCCAACCCTTTCTCCTAACTATGATCCACAACAGATTGGATAAGACTTAACGTCAAATCACTAACAGATCTAATCTATTACTCATGACTCCACTTTTCCATCATCGCTACTTTGCCATGGGTAAGAAGTGTGAAGCATAGGCCAGAAAGTTTGTATTGTATAGCAGGTTACTTAAAAGAGAACTTAAGGAGCTGAAGAAAGGTGGAACTTCAGGGAATGCTTGATCGAGTGAAGAGTATCATGAATTTTGAAATTTTGAAGATCATTGTTGCATGAGGACATGCAATGACTTAAGCATGGAGGAATGTTGAGTCTCCATTTTGACACCTTTATTACCCTATATTATCCTCTATCTGAGTGAATTGTACCTCTCACATGTGCATATGTTGATCATTTCCTCCACAAATCCACTTAGTGACCTTGTCCATGTGCATAGAGAGGTAACTTATGTTAAAGCATGATTTGTTTGATTTTGTTGATTAAATTTGATTAGATGATTGATTATTTATGCTCCTAATTAATTTGACTATTATTTAGCATCTTCATGACAAGGCATCACCTCATCCAGTACTTCCGCTGGTCTGGTACTGCAACAACGAACTGATCCGGTACCAATACTCCTCTTAATACGATACTCTACAGTAATCCAGTACTACCTTTGCGTTCATCTGGTACCAGCTCCACACCTCTTCTGGTACCAACTCCGCACCTCTTCCGGTACCAACTTTGCACCTTTTCCGGTACCAGTTCTGTGCCTCTTCCGGTACCAACTCTGTGCTTCATCCGGTACCAACTCTCCACCTCTTCTGGTACCATCTCCACAACTCTTTCGGTAACAGCTCCATCTGGTACCAGCTTTGCATCTCTTCTGGTACCAGCTCTGCACCTCTTCCAATACCAGCTACATCTGGTACCAGCTCCGCGCCTCGTCTGGTACCAGCTCCATCCGATACCAGCTCCACACCTCTTTCGGTACCAGCTCCATATGATACCAGTATTGCACTGGTCCGATACCCATAGTCGTGACTGTGTTCATTCGGTACTAAACCCCTGCCTACAGGATTCCGGTACCAACTGTGCTAGTCTGGTACTAGACATAATTCAGAATTTTGGAATGCTTCTAGAAGAAAATTGACCACATGGGTTTTGTCCAGAATGATGGTTTCATGAGGAAACATGGGAAAGAATTTACCCAGATCACACATGTGGACCTCCAGCTCAGGGGGAATGATTATGCCAAAATTAGTAAAAATCTCAAACTGCGAACTTGCACCTCGATTTTCGTGCAGATGGCATAAAATTCAAAGATATGGGTTTTGTCTATAATAT
>JASDQU010107520.1:126449-141549 GCA_032191745.1 Picea mariana
GAGGAATAGATCCATTTCAAAGTATCTCATTAAATGGAGGAAACTACCAGCTGAAGATTCCACTTGGGAAGATGAGACTTTTATACAGAAGCATCCAGAGTTACTCAAGCGTTGCGGACAACACTTGTCTCAAGGGGAGGGGCATGTTAAGCCCTAATATTGTCTCATTACCCCTTAATTGGGGCATATTAGATTAGTAATGTTATTTTATTTATGTCGGCTTTAGGCCATTAGTTGTAATTATACCTCATAGTCTCCTATATATACCAAGGAGACATTTTCATTTTGAATCATCTTGTACTTGAACATTTAAGTGGGGTAAAAGGGAGGTTTCCCCCTCGAAGAGGCTTATTATCTGAAATTATCTCTTTTTCAAGGCGTTGAGTACTTTTCCTGAGGTTTTTCTATGCTATATTGATGTTTGGTTCTTAACAAAGGTCCTGAAGCTACCACAGGATTCAATGGAAAAGACTTGAGTTGTTGCTTCCTAGAGAACTTTTGGCACTTAACACAAGCCCTAATATTTGCACAGATATCAGTGAATAGAGTAGGCCATAAGTATCCATCCCTGAGAATTTTATAGGTTGTGGTTCTCCATAAGTGATGTCCCCCACATAGGTTGTCATGAAAATCAAACATAATTCTTTGGGCCTCTTGTGGGTCTAAACATCTCAGGAGTACTCCTAGGGGGTCTTTCCAATACAAGACCTGGTTAATAAGGAAATATCTAATTTCCTTGAGCTTTAAATCTCTTGCCTTGCTTTTCCCCATTCCATCAGGAGGTCTTAACTCTTGCAGAAAAAATATAATCTCTTTCTACCAGGTGCATTATGCCAATGGAGGGTTGATTGGTGGGTCTGTTTGAGGCAACTTAGCTTGTTGATTTTCTGAACAGGTGTTGATGAAGTTGACCTCCAAAGCTTTGCAATTAGATTCATCCAATAGCTTGGATAAACCTTGGCCTTTGATTAGTTTGGTAGGAATTATTTCTAGATCAAACTCGAGGATTTTGGCAATCCACTTGCTCCTTCTTCCCTCTATGTCAGGCTGAATAAGAATCTCCTTCACATAGGCTAGAGAAACATATGCAATGATCTTTGAATGTAGGACATAGGCACTAAAATCTTTGAGAGATCTCACCAAGGCATAGGCCTTCTTCTCCATGATGTCATATTTTATCTCAGTGTCCCTTAGTGATATGCTGAAAAAGGAAATAGGTTGCTCCATCCCTTCAACGTTTTTATGCAATAAGACAGCGGCCACTGTATCAAAAGAAGCAAAAGAGAAAATCAGAAAACCTTTGGAGTAATCAGGAATGACAAGCATGGGTGCCTCAGTCAGTGCTTTCTTGATTTGGTCGAAATATTTTCTGGACTCAGCGATCAATTTCACTTCATTCCCCTTCATGAGCATGGTTGTAATATGCTTTACCAGTTCAGCAAAAATTGAAACAAACCTTCTCAGAAAATTAATTTTTCCCAGGAAGGACTGAACTTCCTTCTTGGATCTGGGAAGTGATAAGGTTTGAATATCTTCTACCCTAATTGAATCAATTCTGACTCCCTCGGCTGATACTATGTGTCCCAACATTTTCCCCTCTTTCATGGAAAACAATGATTTATTGGGATTTAAGGAGAGACTGAAATTTTGACATTTAAAGAAGACCCTTCTTAGATGACAGCAATGTTCTTTATCAGATCTAGAGAAGACTGTAATTCCATCCATATAGATGACTGCAAACTTGTCTCTTTCCCCAATAAAGTCTATATCCATGGCTCGCTGAAAGGTCACCCCTATGTTCATCAATCCAAAGGGAATTTTAGCGTACATGAATGTGACCCAAGGAGTGGTTAAAGTTGTCTTTTATCTGTCTTTAGGTAGGACAGAGATCTGATTGTAGCCTGAAAAATCATCAATCATGGAAATTTTGGATGCACCTGTCACCCTCTGCAATATATGTTCCATCTTTGGCAAAGGATAATTGTCCTTTTTAAAGCTTTTGTTCAGGTTCCTGAAATCAACACAGAGCCCGATTTCTCCATTCTTCTTCCTTATTGGGACCAGGTTGGCCACCCATTCAGAATATCTCAAGGGGACAATTATTTGGGCGCCCAACAACTTATTTACCTCTCTTTCCATAATAGGTAGCAGCATAGGATTTATTTGTCTTAATTTCTTCCTAAATGGTTTGGCTTCTTCTTTCAGTGGGATCTTATGCTCAATGAAACTTGTGTCGTATGTTTTGAGGTCTTCATAGGTTCGGGAAAACACATCAGTGAATTCTCTTAATAATTCAACATACTCGGTCCTTTTCTCCCCTTGACAAGTTGCTTGACAACTTGAAAAAATTTGGATCCTCCTTCGTACCAATATTGCACTCAGCTACATCATCATCCTCATTTGAAATTTCACCCATTACTGCCACATCATTTCTGTCATATAGTCTTTCCAAAGGATCTAGTCCCTTTGGGATATGGTTGTTGGGTAGCTGGACAATATGATGATTAGCAATTTTGTTCAGAAAAACATCAGCATGAGGTTTTATTTCAGAATCAGGATCTTGATCAATGTGTAATGCAGAAAATTCTTCAACAGTCTCCAAGAATATTTTGATTTCAAGATCATCCTCAAACACTTTCCAATGCTTGACATTGTCAGGTATACAGGGTCTATATTTAACTTCTACATCATACCTGAGTTTGGGTGGCAGAGGGACTCTGAAATTACTTGCTGAGACAGCCAGAGAATCAGCCATGGCATTCTCTTCCCTTGGAATAAAAGAAATTTTGAAAGCTAAGAAAAAATTGTCAACAAGATCCCAGACTTCATTTCTGTAACTTCTAAGCCGAGGGTGCTTGGCTTGATAAATATTTCTGATCTGATGGACAATTAACTCGGCATCCCCAAACATTGATATCTCCTTAATTCCCATGTATTTTTCAGCCCTCAAACCCAAAACAAGAGCTTCATACTCTGCCACATTATTGAGTGTCAAATTCTAACTTGTAGGATAGAGGTATAATTTCTTGCATAGGTGAAACAAGGACCATTCCATCACCAGCACCTTCTCTAGAAGAGGCTCCATCAAAGAACATTTTCCAAACAAAGGTAATCAGGGGAGAATCTTCACAGAGAGTAAGGGACTACTTTCTAACTTCAAGGGGAGTTCAGGGGCATCAGTGAGTTGCAATAAGTTGAATCCCATATCACTATCAAGTGAAAAAATAGGATGGCTGGTGGGGTCTACTTCATCGCTAATAATATAGGCCAACTGATCTTTTCTGTACAGTCTTTTATGCTCCCCCCCAAACACAAGAATGGTAGCATATGTGAGGTCCATCTGCAAGGTTCCACCAAGTAATTTTATCCAAGATCTTGACAAGAGCATGCCAAACTTGGGGGGAACATCGTTTACCACAATATCCATCACTACACTTTTCATGGGCAGATGAAACAAGGTTACAACCATATCCTTGATGACACCAAGACATTGTACCTTCCTTGACTCAAAAGAATACAAGTCATGATAATCTTTTGTGATTTCTAGTCTTAGCTCGTCCATGACAGTTTTGGGCATGAGATTATGAGATGCCCCTGAGTCCATCAAACAATTATGCAGCACCTTATCATGTATGTTCAGTGAGGTGTAGAAGGGAGGAGATGAATCATCTATGTCTTCTATCAAGGGACCTAGAATGAGTGTTGGCTTTTCATATTGAAGGTTTACTGAGTCTGTGGAATAAGATGAAGGCTCGGGCTGCAACAGCTTAGAGAGAGATATTTTAAAATCCTCATGTTGGACTAGCTCTGAAAGGGGTACAGGGATCCTCATCTTCTAAATTTCATGCTCAAAGTTGAAAGAGGAGGGGGGCTTCATAATTTCTTTTACTTCTGGGACAGGACCTTTCGCTAATGGTGAGGGATTCTGTGTTTTCTTCTCCTTGTTGTTGTTTGTTGCATCTTTAGCAGGCTTCTCTTCTCTGGAAGGTTGATCAGGGATGTCAGACTTCCCTACTATTGGTCTCCTTCCCTTTACTCAGCTCATTTATTTGGTTGTCCATGAGGGACTCCTCATATGCAGATTGGGTCAAGTGGGAGAATGGGGAGGTGTCTTCAAGACAATGGATTTTAGGATCAAGCTCTTCTTCCTCTCCTTCTACATCAGTGACAAGATTCTTTTGGAGAGGGTTTTATATTTTGTGATCATCCCTGTCTCTATTCTGGGGCTCTCTTGGAAGTATCTGAGGGGTATTGTTTGGTCTTCTCAAGTTGCCTCTGTTTTCATCATTTCGAGCACTCTTATAACTTTGCTTCCCCTCAAATTTCATCTTCTCCATCTCTACAAAAAGATATTTTACCATCTTGGTCAATTCATCTACTTAAGGATGGGATGCAGAGGAACCTGAGGTTGAAGTTTCATCTCTCCCTCTTCCTCTGTCTCTATCAGTTTTATTCCTGAGTCTGTCAACTGCCAACACATTGGACTCTACTTTGAGGGTTGCATATTGGATATGAGCCAAGGAAGTAGATCTTCTTTCTCTTAACAGGAGGCAGAAATCAGGGTCAAAAGCACTAGCATAAGTAATTTTAGCAAAGGCTTATGTAGGCTTTATCTCAGCATGGATCTTATTATACATTTTGTTGAATATTTTGGAGAAATCAAAGACAAATTCTCCCTCTTTCCTCTTTAGGGACCCGAACTATGTGATATAATACATAAAATCATTTTTATCCCGCCATTGTCTCAAGAAGACATCATCTATAGCCTTAATCCCAGCAATGGATCTAGGGGTTAATCCTCTAAACCATTTCCTAGCCTCACCATCAAGGCTCTGGACAAAAACTCTCATCCACACATCCTCATTTTCAATATTCAAATTGTCTTCATAACTGTAGAAGGAAGCAAGGTGCTCTTCGACGGTTATGTCTTCTTCTCCAGTGAAATTGGGCATGTATTTTAGGTAATCTCCAGCAGGGAGAGCATTCATTAGTTGAGGTAGGATTAGAGGGGCATATCTTGCGGCCACTATGGAATCCATTATATTCCTAGGGGGATTAGCACCCGCCATAGGGATGATAGCTAGAGGGGAAATAGGAGGAGATGGAGTTCGGACCGGGGAGAGTGAAACTGAGCCTACGAGAGGAAAGGGAAATAGCAGAGGATTTGGAGGCAAGGCCACCGGGCTTGAGGGAACAGATATTTCCCTCTCTGTAAAAGTAGCAACTGTAACATGAGGAGGGATAGTAAAGCCCGGAGTGGGAAAATCTTCTGAGGTCCTGGGATTAAACCATGGTACAACTTCAGGGGAGATAGGAGTGAAAAGACTTTATCCTTCCAATCCCAGACCAGGAGAGGAGAAATCAGCAAGGACACTCCCAAACTTTAAGCTTTGGGAAACTCCAGCAGATGGTATAACAAGAAAAGGAGAAGAAGTTATTGGAGTTTCTAAATGAGGATGGTGAAAATAATCAGAAATACCTGGTTCAGTAGTAGAAGTACCTTCTTGAAAGGTCTTTCTCCTTCTGATAATTTTCTCTGGGTCAGCTTCAGGTGTTGCTAAAGGCAGTTGTGGAGTAGACCTTGTGTGTCTTCCTCTAGAAGCCATAGCTAAAACAGTGGAGTTGCAATAGTGGAGTCGAAAGGTGAACAGTTGCAATGTTTAATGAACTGAGTTCTTATGAACCTTTAGAATCAGTAACCTTTGTCGTTCAATCCTAGGGAAAATATTCAATTCATCCTCGACAACGGCGCCAGAAATGTTAGCACTAGAAGTCACCTCTGGATTGCAACAGAGGTAACCCCAGTACCCATTAATTTTATGTCACGATGATAAAATTTAAGGGGGGTCTAATGGATGAAAACTCAGGATAGTATCGCTTTAAATCAGAAAATTGGACTGATATGCATAGGTAGATGAGGTCTTGATATAACTTCAGTCAGTAAGTAAGGGTGAGTAGGGGGTAGAACTTGAGGAGAAAATGTAAAGGACTGCTATGGACATCCGGTCTTCCAACAGCCTGAGGAGAGAAAAAATATGAAGACAAGATCCTCTTGATTCAGAGCTTCAAGAAACTGAAAACGTTACAACAACATTGCAACACAATCACAACAACTCGACTCAAAAGGTTGACTGTTATTAAACAAGAAGTCTCAAAAAGTCATACATAGCTAGAGAACTAGAGGCTTTACTAAAACTTTACAAATAGGGGGTGTAGCTCTACCATTGACCCTAAACAAAATGGAAAAAATGCCTACATATACTCTGATCTAGCTTCGATTGCCTCAGGCGATCCTGTCATGCTTTCAAAGATTTGCATTGATGAGCTTCTCTATCAAGTTGTGCATGCAGACGTTGGTCAGACTACCCATGTAGTCTTTTGTCAGATGCAATCTCTATAAGTCTGGACTGACTGTCTACCTATGCATTTGTCCTTTTCTGGATTTCTATTTAAGGAAGGAGACAATGTCTCACCCACCTTCCATGTTTACATTAACTTCTTCATCGGGTTCTCAGTGGGCTGAGTCAACGCCTACAACTGGAATATGTGGCGGCCTTTCTTTCACCGCCTATGCACCACTGGATGTTATTCGGGACAACTAGCAGACGGATGAAGGATGGTGACGAGAAGGCACTGGCGAGATGATTGGTGAAAACTCAGCGAGCTATGGCGCACACTCAGTGGCCACGTGGATAGCTACAAGTGGCGAGGTGGTGACCGGGAAAGCGTAGGCGACCGAATGCAGATGATGAGATGTAAAGGTGTATAGGAGAGGAGGCATGAAGAAGTGACGTGGAAGTGAAAAGGAAGATCTAGTGGTTGAGTGAGGTAGGATCGACCAACTGAAGTGTAGGATGTGGGAGACAGATGGTGGGGGGCGAGAGGCAGGAGAAAAAAGGAGATATGAAAAGGGGGTGAGTGGAAGACACATGGAAGGAGGTAAGAGGGTGAGGTACAAAGGTGGAACAGTGAGTGGAGGATAGGTTTGCGGTAGCAAAATATGGAGGGGGATCGGGAGATGCGACAGGCAAAGGAAAGAGACGGAGTGGGGAACAGGTGTCAGCGGGAGACGTGGGTGGTAAGAGGAAGCGGTAAGGGGTCTACTCGGAGGGGGAGGGAGGTGGTAAGAGGTTTTGAGCAAGGGGGGGTTCGAGTTAACGAGGAAGCACCATGATGGTGGGGGGCCCGTGCTCAAAAACCACCAACTCAGACCCCCCACCCCGTTAAAGGTAGTAGGTCGAGGGATTCTGATATGGATCATGTGTCGTATATCTAAGCACGTGGATCTCAGTCACTCAGATATACGCGCCCCTTAGTATAACACACCAGGGCACCAAAACTTAGGATAAGTGGGTTTTTATCTCACTTCTTGTCAATTTTTCACTATGGTGTCCATTCCTGAGGGGAAAACACCCCTTTACAAACCTGTGTGATAACACCTCCAATCACCTGAAGTTAAAACAATGTTAATCACATGACAAAAATCATATCACTTTGGCATCAGTACCAGATAATTAATGGCACAGGTTTCTGCAGTACCGGAACAAATAGTATTGGAACAGGACGGTACCGGAACAGAATTATGTAGTACCGGAACAAAGCAATACCGGAACAAAATTTTGCAGTACCGGAATAGAGCAGGGGGCAGAAACATAGTGACATGATGGATTATTTTTATACGAAGAGATGTATACAAGGGCTTGCAGAATTTCGTGGTAGGGAGCGTGCAATAATTGAGAGTAACCACAAGTTTAATACATAATTAGTCTAATTCCTTAATAAAATGAAAAAAATGTTGATTTTATACGTCCTGTTACTTGAAGCATTTAAATCAAGCAGCCAAAACTTTGAATATAGGATAAGGACTACCAACACCTCATTAACATTATCGAATCACCTTAGTACCAGATGAACACGGATTTATTTTTGCCCAGTATCGGATGAACGCAAACCTTTCCCAGTACCGGATGAACATAGAGTTTTGCCCAGTACCGGATGAACGCAGACCTTTTCTCACAATATAGGATGAACACAGAGTTTGTCCCATAGTACCATATGAAACACAGAGTTGTTATCCAGTACCGAATCACCACAAAATTCCATTTCGGTACTCAATGAGAATTGGATAAGGTACCTGGTGGCGTATTCTGCAAACTGGAATTTGTAGACTTCTCCTTGTGGTTGGTATACTCTGAATATCAAGTTGTAGAAGATGCTAGCAATCACTATTGTTGCAGGAAGAAACATGTGAATTTGTTTTGTTGAAGTATCATGCTAGAAAAACACTGCTTCTGTTGCCACTTTCATTTTATTAGAAAATAAACCTAACTACTACTGTCTCAGCAACCACTCCCCCAAAACAAACCTATTTATTTTAAAGATAGAACTCTAAAATGGATACTTGAAGGCTCTTAAGAACATCATCCCGAGAGATATAAAGGTCATCTCCTAGCCTTGATTTGATAATTCTTCAAAATGAGACCTGAGGGTTTTTGTTCAACTTTAGGTGTGCCACTTTATGTTTTTCAACTCCCTTTACCTGGCATAGACCCACTACCAGCAGGCATGTTCAGTACCCCAGCGGGTTTACCTTAGTACCATACAAGCATGGCCCCACTGCCAGCAGGCATGTTCAGTACCTCAGCAAGTTTACTTGTACTTCCTGATACTTCCTTTTTATTATATTACTCAAAAGATTTAGAATGATGTATATTGTTCATTGACAGTTTTAGAGTATAAGGAAGGCAGGTGGTACGAGATTGTTTTAGAGTTATTAGGCACATAATTAACTGCTTGCAATTATCCCAAGGGTGACATCATCCACATTAGACTTAAATCTCAGCTATTCAATGTATAATGGAACATCTTGGATAATGACTAAAATGTCCCTCTAGTTAACCCTATTAGGGTTCTCATGAAAGTTCATTGAGGTTTTGCAAGGGCGGTCCACCACATGAGGTTTTCATCAATACCTCTCAAGAGAAACTTGTAAAGATAAACTTGGATAAGAACTTGTTGAATCAACTAGGTTAGTATTAGACATAATGGTGTCACCACTTTTCAATGGATATTTCAGTTAGCAACCACTTTTTCAAAATGATGAGGTAATAAGATGGGTACACCCATTATCATATAGAGCTAAATGTGAAAATATCATCTTAAAGGATAGCAAGGATGATTCATTTAGGGGTGAGTGTAGAAATGTAGGAGGAAGATGTACATGAGAGTAAAGAACAATTCAACACAAGACTTAAATGATTCTTGATAGAAAGAACATGAAAGGATTATCCCATACCTCCAATCACCTGAAGTGAAAACAATCTTAAGCACATGACAAAGATCATGTCACTTTGGCATTAGTACCAGATAAATAATGGAGCAGGTTTCTGCAGTACCAGAACAGATAGTACTGGAACAAGACGGTACCGAAACAGAATTTTGTAGTACCGGAATAGAGCAGTACCGAAACAAAATTCTGCAGTACCAGAACAGAGTAGGGGGCAGAAACATAGTGACATGATGGATGATTTTTATATGAGAAGATGTATACAAGGGCTTGCGGAAGTTCATGGTAGGGAGCATGCAATAATTGATAGTAACCACATTTTTAATACATAATTAGTCTCATTCCTTAATAAAACGAAAAAAAATGTTGAGTTTATATGTCCTATTACTTGAAGCATTTAAATCGAGCAGCAAAAACTTTGAATATAGGATAAGGACTACCAACACCTCATTACTAGTATCGGATCACCTTAGTACAAGATGAATGCAGATTTATTTTTGCCCAGTACTGAATGAACGCAGACCTTTCCCAGTACCGGATGAACACAGAGTTTTTCCTAGTACCGGATGAACGCAGACCTTCTCTCACAATACCGGATGAACACAGAGTTTGTCCCACAGTACCAGATGAAACACAGAGTTGTTATCCAGTACTGGATCACCACAAAATTTAATTCTGATACTCAATGAGAATCGGATAAGGTACCTGGTGGCATATTCTACAAACTGGAATTTGTAGACTTCTCCTTGTGGCTGGTATACTCTAAGTATCAAGATATAGAAGATGCTAGCAATCATTGTTGTTGCGGGAAGAAACATATGAATCTGGTCTGTTGAGGTATCATGCCTGAAAAACACTGCCTTTGTTGCCACTTCCATTTTATTAGAAAATAAACCTAACTACTACTGTCTCAGCAACCACTCCCCCATGCTTGAGGTTTTTCATGGCCTCATGCAAACAATGTGAGACGCTAAAAAAAAAGGTTTCTCATAGGGTTGTGAACATCTGCTAAAAACAAACCAATAGAACTAATTAAAACTAGATTTTTATTCATGCTTACAAACAGAAAATTTAGGGAAAATGTCAAAATTTGAATTATTAGCTATGAATAAAATAGTTTGGAATTAACATTCAGTTTCAAATGCTATTAAAAAGATCACTTAATTAATCATCCTTTTGAAATAGTGGTCTTAAAATAAATAGATAATGATAAAGCACGAATGCATCATTTTTAACAACTTAAGGAAAAAGAAGAATTTTGAAGAAATAGGTCATGAATCACTCCCTTAAGTGTTATCTTCCGTTGACAAAGATGCCTTCCCCACTTTTGAAACCCTTCTAGTATTATGTGTGCATTTGGAAGATGCAGAGATTACCTTCTCATAAAATTTCAAACAAAATTATCATAACTTTTAGAAAGAAATCTACTATAGGAACGAAAGATCTTAAACGGATTGCTTTGTTAGATTTTGACATTCCCATCTATGAAAAATATGAAAGATATGTTGTATTGCGCTTATGTGCAACATTTATTTATTTATCTATCCTACTCTAATTGAACAAAATAAAATGTCTTTCAGGTATAGGAATACTTCCAATGAAGCCATGTGTGTAACAGGGTTAGAAATATATCCATACTCAGGTTTAAAAGATAAATTTTAATTCATACCAGAGTATGAAGGACCAGTGTCCTTGATGGTGAGATCAAGAAATAATGAAAAATAAAAGAGTGGTGTGACCTAATAACTAATTGAAACCATATTTCAATAGGATCACTATATTTTTGTTTCTCTTCTCTTTTTAGGTCACACTGAATGTCTTCCTCTACCATGCTATGCAGATTATCCTCTTCAAGATGATTGGTCTTTGGGGTACATACAGGATCTATTAAGAGGTATGCTAAGGACTCCTCAATCTTAGGTTCCACTGGTTTCTCTTTATTGAATTCTATCCATGATTCTTTATTCTCCTCAACAAATTGACAAGAGGAATCCAACAGGACTTCTAAATCTTCCTGTGGAGAGACAACTAAATTCTTGACTGTTGTTAAGATATGCTCTTCCTGAGAGGCAGATATCCCAGCTGCTGCTAGAATATCAGAAATTTCTTGGAGGAACATTCTTCAAGCTCTTGATCATCCTTGAATTACTCTAGCTGGTTTATGATCCCTATCTCACAACACAAATTAGTACTCAAGGGTTCTTACAGCACCCCAAAAATAATTTATCATCAACAATCTGAATTTTAAAACTATTTGCAAAAATAAAACACACAAAACTTGAGATCCTTGCATTATTGGGACCCTATTGTCACCAGGTTATCAGTTCGCACAAGTTAGCTCATCATAAATAAAATGAAATTTGCATAAAAGAAGGAAAAACACACTTGCATTAAAAGAAGAGAGGACAACCTAAATTTCAAGCAACCCCACCAAAGTGGATGTGTGGGCTCTTCCCTCACGTCTTACTGTCTTCTCTCCGGAAGAGGCGGAGATCTGGTACCAGATGAAGTGCAGAGTTGGTATCAGATAGAGCTGGTACCGGAAGAGGTGTGGAGCTGGTACCAGAAGACATGGAGAGCTGGTACCGGATGAAGAACAAAGATGGTACCAGATGGAGCTGGTACCGGAAGAGGTGCGGAGTTGGTACTGCATGAGGTGTGGAGGTGGTACTGGATGAACGCAGAGGTAGTACTGGATCACTGCAGAGTACCAGATTAGGAGGAGTATTGGTACTAGATCAGTTGGTTGTTGTAGTATCGGACCAGTGGAAGTACCGGATGAGGTGATGCCTTGTCATGAAGTTGCTAAATAATAGTCAAAGTAATTAAGAGCATAAATAATCAATCATTTAATCAATTTTAATCAACAAAATCAAACAAATCATGCTTTAACATAAGTTACCTCTCTATGCACATGGACGAGGTCACTAAGTGGATTTTTGGAGGAAATGGTCAACATATGCACATGTGAGAAGTAAAATTGACTCAGATAGAGGATAATATAGGGTAATAAAGGTGTCAAAATGGAGACTCAACATTCCCCCATGCTTAATTCATTGCATGTCCTCATGCAACAATGATCTTCAAAATTTCAAAATTCATGATACTCTTCACTCGATCAAGCATTCCCTGAAGTCCCACCTTTTTTCAGCTCCTTAAGTTCTCTTTTAAGTAACCAGCTATACAATACAAACTTCCTAGCCTATGCTTCACACTTCTTACCCATGCAAAAGTAGTTATGATGGAAAAGTGGAGTCATGAGTAATATATTAGATCTGTTAGTGAATTGATGTTAAGTCTTATCCAATCTGTTGTGGATCATAGTTAGGAGAAAGGGTTGGATGTGCCTCCAATATGATTATAGGATAGTGGCCAAGATTTTTCATAATGACTTTGACTAATAGGCCCCCCTGGCTAGATTACCTTTAAAATAAAAGTGATATAAGCACAGTTTAGATCTCATTTGAAGAGAGGAACACATAAAAGAATACATCCCAAGATGATTAACTCGTTTCTTATCCAACTTTTTAGAGATGAAGCTCTTCTTTCTTAGATACGGTGAATTACAAATACTGAGGGTCCCACTTTCATGCAAACCTATTTATTTTAAAGATAGAACTCTAAAGTGGATACTTGAAGGTTCTTAAGAACATCATCCCGAGAGATATAAAGGTCATCTCCTAGCCTTGATTTGATAATGCTTCAAAATGAGACCCGAGGGTTTTTTTTCATTTTTAGGTGTGCCACTTTATGTTTTATAACTCGCTTTACCCGGCATAGACCCGCTGCCAGCAGGCCTGTTCAGTACCTCGGCAGGTTTAATTGTACTTCCTGATACTTCACTTTTATTATATTACTCAAAAGATATAGAATGGTGTATATTGTTCATTGGCAGTTTTAGAGTATAAGGAAGGACGGTGGTAAAAGAGTGTTTTAGAGTTATTAGGCACATAATTAACTTCTTGCAATTATCCCAAGGGTGACATCATCCACATTAGACTAAATCTCAGCTATTCAATGTATAATGGAACATCTCGGATAATGACTAAGAGGTCCCTCTAGTTAATCCTATTAGGGTTCTCATGAAAGTTCATTGAGGTTTTGCAAGGGCGGTCCACCACATGAGGTTTTCAGCAATACCTCTCAAGAGAAACTTGTATTCCCATTCCCTTCTTAACCATTCCCCTGGTATTCCCAAGTTATTAGAAATGTGGTCCACAGGTTCCCAACAAACCATGTCGCCAGCCACTCCAAGTCATGTTGGTGACAGCCCATCAACCAGTGACCAAAAGGTTGGTGGAAAAAAGGGTAAAGTCAGGATTCCTTGTTGGTTATGTGGGGAAATGCACCTCACTTACCTTTTCCCTCATATGGATGAAGCTTTGCAGTTTTTGGAAGACATTGTTGTTTCTCATAAACAACTTCTGACTACTTCACATGAGTCCTCTCTCAACCATCCATTGGTTTATGAAGTGGTGATCCTGATTGAGTCCTCAGTCGATCCCACTCTTCCCTTAAAGAGTGAAGTGGATACCACTCAGGTTTTTTTTTCACTTCATATTCCTCCAAACACTTGGGAATTTCACTCGTTTTAACGGAACCCCCTCCAAGTATTGAGGTCATTTCCATTTATTGGAATAGGCTGGAGGAGCCTCTCCTTCCTTCATGCATGTCTTTCCAAATCACTTTGCAGGTTTTCAATACGATAATACATCACACTATTGTTGATGAAGGTGCTTATGTTAACATTCTATCCTTAATTTATTGGAAATCTATTGTTCCCCCTCATCTTGTGTCGATTACCCATCATCTGTTGGATTTTAATAGAAAATCCAGTGAACCTTTAGGGATCCTTCCTCATCTACCCATCACTTTAGGAGGGAAAATTGTTTGTATCGATGTTATGGCAGATCAAGGTCCCTTGGACTTTAATTTACTCCTTTGGAGGGACTATGTCTATGCTATGAAAGTTATTGTGTCCACACTCTTTTGAGTTATTCATTTCCCTCATAATGGAAAAATTGTGACCATTGACCAGCTTTCGTTTGTTAATCTTGATATGACTGATGACCATCCAACTTCCCTGAATGTTCCTTACGTGAAAGTGATATCCCTCTGGCCACTAGTTAATTATGTGGTATCATGTCCCATGCCTTCAACTTCTAGTGAGAAGGAGCCTCTCACTGTATGCTCGACTTATTTAGACTCGGATTCGATAGTTTACATGGTGAACCCTTCAATGGAGACTTTGGAGCTTGTTATTTCCCCTGTTACCAATATTGATTCTCTTGACACACATTCTTTCCAGAGCATTTTCCTTCCATCCAATGAATACCTCTTGGAATCCATGGTCAAGGTTCATGATCATAGTTAAACTCATGCTTGAAGTAATGACCTAAAAATTTTGGATCTCTGTCAGACACAATTGTCTTGGGTATGCCATGTAATCGAGCAATTTCTCTCATATAACATCAACAATGTTAAAAAAAAAAATGGCGGACTGTGTGAGTCTAGGGTTTTGATAGAGCGAGTCGCCTGAGAGGCCAATGGCGGCGCCAGGGGGTGGGGGGTCGGCCCCTCCTCCGCCGATCACGTGCAAAGAGGCCTTTGCAAGGCTGGTCACAAGCTGCGGGAAGAAGTCGATGGCTCCTGCTATCCCGAAATTTATCAAGAAGCTCGAGGATATCCCGGAAATAGCCCTCCCGGAAGAGAGACCTATGCAGATCGCCCTGGCTTTGGCTCAGCGGGGTCTCGTGGGACAGTTCATGGGCCTATGGCCGTCCACTAAAACCACTGACGATTGGATCCAGCGCA
>JASDQU010107521.1:16337-37956 GCA_032191745.1 Picea mariana
GCCACGAGAGGATCCGAGCCGTTCATCTAGGGAGGACAGGTGGCAGAGATCGAGGAGATCTCGCGAACTCGGGAGCTCGCAGGGTGAACGCCCAAGTACTTGGCGTTAAAAGTCACGAGAGACGAGGTCATGAAGTAGCGAAGTGGAAAGAGGCTGTGAGCCATCCATCAAAGGAGGACAGGTGGAAGAGATCGAGAGGTCTCGCGAACTCAGGAGTTCGCAGGGTGAGAGCCCAAGTATTGGGCATTCAAAGTCCCGAGGACGCGAGAAGCGGGAAGGTAATAACCATTGGATCTAGATCATGGGAAGACCGTTGGATCCGCACGTGGGATTGTGTATCGAAGCCTCGCGAGAAAAGGCCCGAGAATTTGGCCAAGGGAATCTCGAGGTATTGAGTAGCGAAATCCCTCGGGGAAAAATCAGCGAATTGACTAATCATTGGATCTCGGGGATCCGAGAACCCAGTGTTCAACCTTTTAACTCGCAAAGTCACGAGTTTCTATTCCCCGATAAATGAAGGAAAGGGGATCACGTGAAGAGAATTGTGGGAGCAGATGTCCTGATAGGGAAATAGAAGAACCTCGGAGTTCTTCGGGCGAGAAGAAGAAGACCCTGTGAGTGGACATACCCGTGGTTGGCGCACCTGCATTAGGTGGGACATAAGACCACGGTTATGTACAGAGGATCGAGTAGGTAAATAGAATACCTGTGGTTCGGGGATTGGCATTTGGCTGCTACAAGATCCGGGGAGTCTCATTATTGAGAAATCAAGCAAAAATTTTGCTTGATGGTAGTGGGTGTGTTACAACTAGAAGGCTACTCAATTTCAGGAGGGATTGAGATATGAACTTCATATTTCTCAATGGGCTGAGATGAGGATACATGATCAACATCTACAACACAACCAGAATGGAGACCTTCTTCTTCCAAAGAGGTATCTACAAATGAATGTTGATGATGATTAGAGTAAACAAAGCAAAGGATAATCATTTGTATATGTAAAGGGAAAGAGATGAATGAACTGATGAAGAAAAACAAAGTTTCATAAAGAATACTAATGAGTTGATACCTGGTTTTTCCCTTCTGCGTTTTCATCTTTTTGTCAGTCAGATCCTTCCTCCAATGGAGTCTTTGATTGTGAAGTCACCAGGTAGATGTTTACAGTCAATTTCTGTGTCCCTCTCCTGTCTACCATCAAGAGATGGATATATGTCATTCTCCCGGGGAATCTTTCTTCACACTTTATTCCCCAGCAATGACCTGAAAATAGAAGGCTAACTTGTTATGCTATGCAAGCACCCTCTACTTCATTAAAATAAACTTTACAGGACCTTGCTTCATGTGTTAAAATATGCAAGATAGATTATGTGTGAAGTTCATGCTTCTTCCTTTAAATGTTCATGTGTGAGGAAATGTTCTTTTAAATGGTTAAATAAGTTCTTTAATTAAAAACACAGCAACATAACTTGCAACAAATAAACCATGAAACTCACAACAAGAACAACATGATAAAGGAGTTCACCCCCCTCCGGGCTACATCTCCTTGAGCCTCCATCAATGGACTTGGCTCTCTGGGATTAATTTTTCAAAATTTCTTTTACAATCTGCTGCTCAACTCTAATGGAAAAACAGACTATACCATTGGGATCAGAACACATAAAAACCCCAAAAATGACTAATAAAACTCTGAAAACAGATCATGACTCATCTGGGCATGACCTCTTCTACATGTGGCCATAAGCTTCATTGAGCTTATCTTTGGAAAAAACACCTGTAAAAGTCCTCAAAAGCCTCTGAAACCTGTCCCAATGTGTTCAAAGCATAACAATTAGTCAAAAATGACTATTCAGTCACAGAAAACAAACTTGGACTCACCAAAACATGACCTCAATCAATGAGGGCTTCAAGCTCCCTGGAGCTTGCTGAAACTTCAATGGTTAAAAACCTGCAAAAGAAGTCTTCAAATGGCCTTGATAATAGTGCCAATGGATTCAAGACATCCAAAAACCCCTAGTTGGGCTTTTACAACACCTCAATCAGCCAAAAAATGAGAAAGATAGGCCTCCTACCATCCTCTTCCTTCAAGCTTGCTGGCTCTGGTTCGCCAAAACGCACCTCTGTGTGCTTGAACCAAGAAAATGCTCCAAAATGCATGTTTAAACCTAGCACCGTGCATAACCAAAAAATGATCCAAACTGTAGGATGGTTATGGGCGCACCAGCCCCTAACTGCCTAGCTCTTGGGCACATGCGGTCACCATGTGACCTCGTTCCCCGCACAAAAGGGCTAATTCCAAGCCAATGGGGAAACACCACGTATCGGCACGTGGTTATGGTCGTTACAAAACCACCACATGCAAAATCTGTGTGGAATAGGGTCATATGTGATTACTCATAAAACCACGGGCTATCCGTTTAAAAATACCAATCCCCGCGCGCGTTTTATATGGTGGTCACATGGTAGTGTTAACCATTTGAAATATGGTAGTGTTAACTGTTTGAAATGTGCACACAATGTGTTAACCTATGGCCATATGAATAAACAATACAACCTTGGGCTGGGGCTAAGCCGTAGCCCGACCCCCCGCCATATCAAACATTAAACCAATTCAAATATATTGAAAACCATATATGTGATAAGAACCAACGCATGGCGCGCCAATTGGGCGGCCATTGCCAAAGCGCTGCCAAAAGGGGGAGGTCTAGGGTTCGAGCTGATGGAATCCATAAAATTTTGAACCAATAACCAATTGCCAATAACAGGGTGCCACGTGGCAGCCCATGATTGGGTCACGCGGCACCTCATAATTTGCCAAAGACCGTGCCACATGTCACCAACAGATTCGCCCAAAATCTACCAATAAATGAATGCCATGTCACCTACCAATTTAGCTCTGCTACATCATCGTATGGACATGCCATGTCAGCATCCATATGGATTGTACGGACTACACAGTCAGTGTCCATTTTTTTTCCTATTTGACGATTCAGACAGATCGCGATATCTCTCGCTCCCGACGTCTGTTTGAGATGAAACGAGTTGCGTTGGGTTTGTGACGATGAGGGATACGCTCCTGTTTGATTTGAGGCAATTCTAATAAATTTTATTTTTGAGCTAAAATTTGACCCCTGGTCCAGATTTTGATCAAGCAGCAACACCAAAAATGTTAGCACTGAGAGTCACACTTAGACTGCTATGAGTGTAAGCATAGTACCCATCAAAGTGTGGAAGATAAAATTTATAGTAAATGGCAAATGGATGAAAGACCCTGAAAACAATGTCAATCATAGTTTACTTCATGCAATATACACCAACAAATAAGGCTCTGAATAAATTTGATCATGGTTATAGAAAATAGGATGAGTAGGTGGAAGACTTAGTAAGAATAATGTAAAATGTCTATAAGTCTGATACATAAAATGGAAGGTCTTTCTGTAAAATACACAATATAAAATATGGCTCTCTGTCAATCCATTCCTCTCTTGGATCATGAATCCAACCCTTTCCTTCTCAAAATCCATTTCAAAACCAAGGAGATACATAGGATCCTCCTCCATTTAGGAGTCATGTTACAAAAGATTCCAACAAAAACCTAACAAATTCCTATTTTTCGGGATCTTGCCTATTGTGATAAATTCCCTTTGAAACAGGTCATTCTGCTTGTCTGGAGATGAAACACATGTCCCTCATGTCCAAATAGATCAAAGGATACCATTATAACCTTCCTTGATAGCTAGCAGACTTCCCTTAGCTCGAATTCTTCAATCTATTAGAGTTCGCAACGCTTATGACAACATGCGCTGCGAACTTTCCTGTAGGTGATGATTTTGTCTTTTCTCTAAAAATACAAACTGGGTCGGGATAATATTTTGTAAACAAGTAAAAAACACCATGTTTTCCCTCCACACCACATTTTAGAAGAACCCAGATGGGAATTCAAAAGTTATGGGAAAAACGATCCTCTGTTGTGTGTTAATTCTTGCAAACTGTCAGAAATTACCAGTTTGCAACATCGACACTGTAAACTTTCCTATAGCATCCTGTTTCAATTTACCAAAGTTTTTAACTTCTCAAAACTTATGCAAGGAGTATAGACATGCTAAAAAACTTCATTATATTGATATATAACTTAGAGGAAAGCACCACAATTGATAGTCATGGCTTACAACTCATAGTCGTCAACTAAAAAATGTTGTAAAATGCATAAAAATAGGTTAACAACATTAACAACATTTGCAACTTTAAGCCTACTTCAACAAATGATCAACCACACATTGTAAATTTGATAGGGGTGATAATTCACTCATTTAAGGCTGAATTTGAAAGGATGCAAAAGGTGAAAGTTTCAATAGTCCTAGAACAGACGGTTCACAACATAGTTCGGAGCACCAACAAATATATCAGTAAAAGGACCTCCTCTCACCCTTCAAATAACATGATAACCCTTATGAAATATCCAGTAGACTTGATATTGATGCATATAATTGGGGATTTGAACACACATGTTTGGAAACTATTCAACCTCCAACACTCTCCTTCAGCAAGTTTGTAGCGCCAGTTCACAATGCCTGGCTTAAACACAATTTTCACACTTGGCAGAAGTCGTTAGAAAATTTTATGACATAATCCTTGAGAATTTGTTTAAAATTAAAGCTCTAAAAAAAATAATATATTCTTTGACATGATCCGTAAATGCAATGATAACCATTGAATGCATGAGATCCTTCGACGACTGTCCACAGGAGAAGCATCTTCATCAAGTGGCTATGAAACCCCCTTCAAGGTACATGTAAATTTTGATATTCCATTATTTGAAGGACTTATAGATTCTAATGTTGTAGATAAATAGTTGAATCTGCTCGAAGGGTATTTTTTGGTCCACAATTGAAAAGATTACTTTTGCACTCCTCAAGGTCATCCCCCATGTTAAGGACTGGTGGGATACTTACTCTGAGAAAAGGGCTAGAGAGGAATCTGGTATATTTGTGGTTTCTCCTACATGGGATTCCTTCCAGGATTCCATTAAAGAACAATAATACCTCGTTGGAAGCTATGAGGACCAATACACCTGATAGGCCACCCTGCATCAAGAAAGGGACCAGACAATATCAGAATTCACCAATATTTTCGATACCCTGCACACCAAATTGGGTATCAGAGACTTTGAGTGACATCTAGTGATCAAATACCATGACTGTTTTCATAGATACATTCAAATAGAAATGGATTTTCTGGACATCATCTCATTGGGTACGACTTATAGATATGTTGTCAAGATCGAGCATAAATTTAAGAAGAAGAGGCAAGAGTTTGGATCTACAAAATCCTCGCAGCCGAAGCAGGGAAAAGGCAGCCCCAACCCACATGGAAAGGGATAGAGAAAATATGGCCACTCTTAGGATAGCCAGTCCAAGATGAAACACAATAAGGGAAATGAAAAGATGAAGAAGGACACATGAAAATAGTATGAATACCATAAAATGCCTTGGCACAACACTGAAGAATGTCGCTCCAAGTAGTCACTAGTGGTCAAGCCGAAGGTGTCCGAATCCAAGGCTGGTTTTGACTTCGAATCAAATCAAGAAGGAGGCAATTGAATTATCGATATTGAACCCAATGCCACTATCGCTACCACCAAAGTTCAACCAAGCTAACCCGAAGAAACAGAGGAAGGGGAATGCATTTTTCACTCACAGATGTGGGTAAAGGGGGATTTGCTTCATTTCATTGTCGATAGAAGTAGTCAGAGGAAACTGATCTCAGTAAAGGTCATCAAGCAATTGGACCTGCCAACGACACCGCACCCATAGCCTTACACCGTCAGCTGGCTTCGCCAAGAAAGAGATCTTTGTGTCATCCAATAATGTCATCTTCTCTACGACATCAAGCTTTTCAAAGATGAGGTATTGTGTGATATTTATCCCCTTGAATTTTGTGATGTTCTTTTAGGACAACCATATTTTTGGAAGCATAATGTTGTGTATGAGTCTAGACCCCATAGTTTTATTCTTACTTTGGGTAGACAATTGTATATGATACCAGAGGTAGCGTTGCCTATCGCTATTTCTTTAATATATGCTAAGCAATGCAGTAAGGTCATTTCACAAACCAGGAAGTTCATATTCTTTGTGATCCATTCTCATAGTAAGAAGAAGGTCACTGCCACATCCATGGCCTCTACACAGAGCCTATCTTTGTAGAAGAATCAAGTGGGCGGGATTGTGGAAGAGTACAGAGACATCTTCTCCTCACCCATCAGGGTACCGATGCACTTCCAGTCAAGAATCCAATTGATATGACCACCAATGCACCTTTGCCTAATGGACCAGTCTATCATCGCTCGCTGATATNATATAAAATGAAGAAATCAAGTGTCATATCCAAGAAATTCTTCAAAAGGGGCACATCATACCAAACTCCTCCCCTTGCGAAAGCTCGATTGTACTAGTGTAGAATAAGGACGAGACCTAGAGACTCTGCATTGATTACAGAGCATTATCACTATTAGGAATCGATACCCAATTCCTAGGATTGATGACCTTCTTGACCAAATCAAGGGGGGGGAATTTCTTTAGCAATATTGACCTAATGTCTAGCTACCACTAGGTTCACATCGAACCAACAAATGTATGGAAGACACCTTTCAAATCTAAAGAATGTCTCTTTGAATGGCACGTCATGCCCTTTGGCTTAACAAATGCACCAACCACTTTCACGAGGTTGATGGATGATGTATTGAGACCCATCAACAACTATTTTGTGGTGGTATATTTGGATGACATCCTCATCTTCAGAAAAAATTGGGAGGAGCACATGCAACATATTCAACAGGTTTTGAGCATTCTGTGACAACACAAGCTATATGACAACTTGGAAAACTGATCCTTTGGCATGAATAGGGTCCAATACTTGGGATAGATTGTTGGTGAGCATGGGGTACATGTTGATCCAGCTAAGATCCAAGTCATCCATGATTGGCCATCCTCGACCACACTAATCGAGCTTTAGATCTTCTTGGGACTGGCCAACTACTACCAATGGTTCATGTTGGGATTCTCCCATATTGCATGGGCCCTCAACGAAGTAACCAAGGGTGGTGGAAGGGGAAATTTCATGTGGGGGAAGGAACAACAATGATCATTCGATGATATGAAGTGTTAGCACCGTCATTTTTTAGTTAGATTCAGTCCTAGATGAGTCATGGTCCATGTGTCAAAGCGTGTGAGGTCAGGTACTGAACAACGAATGGTTCAAAGTTAGAAAGTGGTTGGTCTGGTCCTTAGAGTCGAGAAAGGGTGTCATAATCAAACACGTGTAAATTGTAAAGGTATTTTCCCAAAAGGTGGGGTCCTGTCAGAAAGAGGGATTTTACGTGCCAAAGGTCAAGGCAAGTTGTAGAGTAAGGGTCATGTCAACATATATAGCAACCATCATCACCGCATTATGAAGATAGAAAGGATAATAAATCATGGCTCTCATATCACGTATACCTTGCAACTCTTATCATATGTACTTTAAACACTCTAAAGTGTACCTATCACACGAGTGTGCTGCACAAATCTTCAGTCTGCTTCAAAAATTATTGTCACCATGGATTCAATGTCCTCTTTCATGATTCGATCCCTCACTCGTTCAGTTATAAATGCTAGTCATTCTGCGTGTTTCTCTTTTACCATCTGATTTTATGCATTGTCTATGATTTTTCCTATAAGCCCTGAGTTTCCTCGCAGTGGGAAAGTCGATTGCCATCAACTATGTTGCAAACCTAGCCAGTCAAGATTGACATGTTATTTCTATCTTAAATCATGGTTCAAAACTTGTCGGAGTTTTCCACAAGCTAGTTTGTTGGGTGACAAGTCCTCTCACAATCATACTTTCATCCTCAGAGTATTTTCCATGCCCAAAGTCTCTATCTCACTACCCTATTGTGTTGAGCCTGTCGTCATCATTGTCACAGTGTCGACCCATTCCCGCACCGAGAGTCTTCGTGGCACCTGAGATCCGCATGGTGAATTCCTAAAGTCATTTTCTCTTATCGTGAAAAGTTCCACTACCTACCCTTTGACATGTCTGGGCTAATAATATCATTATCTAATTGTCATGCGAAGGGGGTGTCATATTTCACTACCACGTGCACAAAACAAGCACACATTACACCATGACGACATCCCAAAACATAAGGAAGAGGGCACGAAGTGGAAGAACTGTGAGGCCCAAGCCTCAGGACTTGGCATTGATCAATGAAGATACAAATGTTAGGTCATATTTCGAATAGGTCAGATGAATGCACTATTGCGAGAAAATTCAAGGATACAATGTGAAACTGGCGGAATAGTTTGTGCTCATATTTAATGGTTTTCGCATGGTTATTGCAGGAATCATATTCCAGGTGACAGAGGAAACTCTGTCAACCGAGATGGAGATCCCTCCATGTGGTGAGAGGTGGTATAATGGAATTCCTTTGGACATGCTATTCTATGAAGAATTCATTAAACCAAACTACTTGAACAGGAAAATCAGAACGGGTGTTCTCAGTCGGTATCTATGGGAGCCTTTTCAGAATCTCCTAAAAGTGGTTAGAAATATTTTCATCTGTGAAAGAAGGTCTGAAAAAATATACCCACATCACATCAGACTACTAATTCATTTCACAGGTAAAGGGCTATTTAACATACCTTTATTTTTGCACCAAATTCTAGGAGGAATGGTGGACAACATCTAAGTCGAAGCGAACCAACCAAAGAAGAACTTATCCCATATCTCACTAATCAAATTATTGATAGTTGAGTAATTGAGGTGACTGGGAATGGAATGGGATTCATTTATGTTTTCAGCCGAAATCCCTAGGGACCCCAAAGGAGATCCCCTCTACCCACGAGAGAAGCACCATATCGCAACACAGAAGAGGGAATAGAAGGGGTTGTAGGAAAAGGAAATACAGTGGAAGTATCATCTCCCCAACAACCAATACCTAGGAAAAGAGGAAGGACAAGGAAGAACAAGGATCCTGGGGAGGCCCAAGCTCCAAACGAAATGCGTGCCCAATAGATTATTGAGAAGTTACTCATGCATGTTGTTCAGTTGCAACCTGTCGAGTGTTCAAGCTGGGAAATCTGTGACAGAAGGAAAAGAATGAGCACTGAGAGCATGGATTTTTGGGAGCCGTTACAATAGCTAAAGCAAGCGCAGCTTGCTATCACCAAGTTGTACCAGGAGAATAGGGAATTGAGAAAGCAATTAATAGAAAGGACTATTAAGACATTTGCATCGTAGAGTCAATAATGGAATGTGAATTAACTCAAGAGACAACTCAAAGAAGCACAAGACATGATCATCCAGATGTGGGAGGAACAAAGAATGTCAGAAGAGAAAATTGCGGAGCATTTCAAGGAATGTGGACCAGCCAAGGAAAATGTTCGGGCAGCTCTAGCCAGTGCTCAAATGAAGCTGAAGGGGAAAAGGGTATTGCAAAGATAGGTAAAGAATATGAAAAGGGGAAAATGGTCCCTCAGGAAAACGATCAGAATATCAAGACTGTAGAGAAGGCTAGAAGCATAATTGACCTGACCTCGATTTTTATCTTTTTGAACATGGCACATAATGCCTCCCTCCCCGTGTCCTACCTCCTGCCGGGAAGCAAGGAACTTGACAGGTATCCACACGGTGGATATACGTCATGCAGATATTGAAAAACCCACCTGTCGAGAAGGACAAGTGTAGGCATAACACACAACAGTTTTGAAAGAGATGCGTTGTCCCCCAACTGTCGTTGCTATCTAGAAAACACAAGTGACAGTCCATAGTCACCCGCCATACCAACCCGCCACATGCATACCACATCCAATGATTGCACAACATCAATCAAAGCCCGTTACACTGAGTGGAAGAAGTCTGACAAAGAGCTTGATCATTCACGTAACCCTTCAAAGGAGAAGCGTTGATGCATCACTTCTTAATACTTCATTGGGATCAAGGTGAGTCCTTAAACCCATAATTTTCTAGGTGCTCTCACGATTCTTTGAGTCAATTCTGGTTCCTTGAGGCCATGAAGATCTTTCTCGGTGACTGAATCAGGCACTTTGTTCCTTGTCGTAACTCTTTTTCTTGCCCTGTGTGACCTTGGGCCATGACCTTGTCCTTATCTCAGGCACATCGCGATTTCACATTTCGTAAACTCATGCTACGTTCTATACTCAAACCTTCGAGTCGCAAAATCACGATGCTCAGATCAGGTGACAAACGTCCCCTTTGATTGGACAGCCTAGATGACTTCGACACTTTAGGACATCATGCTTCGTGAATCTTCAATACTCTTCCCTCTTACTTTCTCAACTCATGAAATCGTGAAAAGCTGATCCAATGGTCTAGCTCTCTTCTTTGATCAACGACTGTGATCTTATCACAATTTCACATTTCGCGAGTTATGATGACTTTCTCCTTGACCTCTCCATCTCGCAAAGCCATGAAAAACTGATTGCGCACCACGTGTCCTTTGTAGCACCAAAGGTTAGGATGGACCTTGTGATTTTGGACCTCTGGCGCTATATTTCGTGCAACTGCAAGATCCTGATCACTTGATCATCGTCGATTTGATCTTCCTAGTGGATTTTCTCCATCGAAAATTGATCTTGCTCATTCTCTTGATTTGAGTCCACATCAAACCGCTTCAAGTGTTTCTCTTGGTGGTCATGACCGCGGCTTATGAACAATTACTGGGACGACTGGTTGAGGGCTCAAGAAAACAAAAGGATCAGTGGTAGAGGAAAAGAGAGAGGTCATCAGCCTTAGGGAAAGCATGGAGGCAAAGGGATGATATTTCTTAGGAAAGATACTAAGGAAAAACAAGTATATCAAATGGGTGAGGAGAAACAGTTGAAAACTATGAGCTGAAAGGAAAACCTACGATCGAATCTGGAAAAGGAGAGAAACAGGAAAAATTGCAGACCTAGGTAGAAAACACAGACTCACAAGACCCTGACAAGTTTATGTGCTAACATTAGGCTCCATGGGGGATAGATTCCTCCCTACGAGGCTCTAAGAACTCTTTTCGTGGCTTCAGTGCCTTAGTGTTGGGTTGTGGAGTCTCATATAGAAAACAAAATAAAAACAAAATAGAGATGGTATTTACAATGGTGGGGTGTCGATTGCAGCTTTAAACAAAAAACACTTTTAGGAAGTTCTCATTTATAGGGCCTCCAAAATCTTCGTCTCCCTCCAAATTCTGCAATCTGTAAGTGTTGTTTGGAAATGATTCAGAAATATTGAAGGGACCTATCTAGAGGGCTTCAAATTTACCATGTTTTCCCTTGTCCTGTCTGGGTGCATCCCATTTTAGTACTAGATCTCCCAACTGAAAATCCTCTTTAATTCCTTTCCTATCAAAAGCCTTCTTGATCTTTTGATGATGGTCATGTGCTCTGCCCATCACTTTCTCTCTATTTTGTTGTACTTCTACCAGCTGATGAATTCTCTTGATCATTTCATCAGGCTCTCCTTGGTAGTCTTGGAAGAATTTCTCTACAGGCAGGGCAAGCTGAGAAGGAAAAACTGCTTCAGTTCCATATACCAGTTGGAAAGGAGAGATGCCCAGGGACCTCTTTTTTTTCACTTTATCAGCCAAGAGAGAAAAATTGAGCTTCAAATCCCATGCTTTCTTATTGTCCTCTAACACTATTTTGATGATATTTATCAGGCTCTTGTTAGAGGACTATTCCAATCCATTTCCTTGCAGATAGTAAGGGGTAGAGTGGATCAATGAAATTCTTAACTGCTCACAAAACTTGATAAATGGTTCATCCTTGAAGGAAGCAACATTATCAATAACAAGTATGTTCTGGCAGCCAAACCTTGCTATAATATCTTTGAGAAAACCAATGATCATTTTGTGAGAAGCGCTCCTGGTGGGGATAGATTCTATCCAGTTGGTAAAATAATTTGTTGCAATTAAAATCCACCTGTGTTGACCACTTGAAGGAGGATGAATTTCCCCAATAAATTTTAGGCCCCATTGTTGAAAGGGTCTTGAAGCAACCACAGGTTTCAATGGCAAGGACTTTAGTTGCTTTTTTCCAAAGAATCTTTGACATTTAACGAAGGCTCTGGCTTTTTTGCAAACATTAGTGAACAAAGTAGGCTAGAAATATCCAGCCCTAAGAATTTTGTAGGTTGTGGTCTTCCAGAAATGATTTCCACCACACAGGATATCATGGAACTCAAATATAATCCTTTGGGCCTCTTGTGGGCCTAGACATCTCAGGAGCACTCCTAACGGGTCTTTCTAGTACAAGACCTGCTTAATGAGGAAATATCTGATTGCTTTGAGCTTCAAAGCTCTGGCCTTGATTTTCCCCATTCCATCTCGAGGTCCCAATTCTTGCAAAAAATATATAATGTCTTTATACCAGGTGCATTTTGCCAATGGAGGGCTATCCTGAGAACTTTTATCAGACAAATCAGCTTGCTAATTTTCTGAGAAAGTGTCGATGAAATTGACCCCCAAATATTTACAATTAATTCAACCGATAACTTGGCTAAAACCTAGCCTTTAACTAGCTTGGTGGGTTTTATTTCCAGATCAAATTCAAGGATTCTGGCAATCCACTTTCTCCTTCTCCCATCTATGTCAGGCTGAATGAGAATGTCCTTCACAGAAGCTGAAGGAACATATGTGATGATTTTTTAATGCAAAAAAAGAACTCTAAAAGCTTTGATCTTTCACCAAGGCATAGGCCTGCTTCTCCATGATGTCATATTTCATCTCAACATCTCTCAATGCCTGACTGAAAAAGGAAATGAGCTGCTCCAACCCTTCAACATTTTTCTGCAACAGAACAACCGCTACAATGTCAAATGAAGAAAATGAAAAAAATGAGGAAATCCTTTGAGTAATCAGGATTGATAAGCATAGGTGCTTCATTCAAGGCCCTCTTTATTTGATCAAAGGAATTTCAAGACTTGGAAGTCCATATGAATTCATTTCCTTTCCTCAACATGGCTATTATAAGCTTTACCATCTTAGCAAAGTTGGAAAAAAATCTCCTTAGAAAATTATTTCTTCCCAAGAAAGAATGGACTTCTTTCCTGGATCTCGGGAGTGACAAGGTTTGGATTTCTTCAACTCTATTGGGATCAATCCTGACTCCTTCAGCTGATACTATGTGGCCTAACAATTTTCCCTCCTCAATAGCAAACAGAGACTTCTTGGGATTTAGGGAGAGACCAAATTTCCTGCATTTCAGGAAAACACTTTTTAAATGCTCACAGTGCTCTCTATCTGATCTGGAGAAGACTGTATTGTCATCTAGATAGATGACAACAAACTTGTCCTTTTCTCCAATGAAAGAGATATCCATGGCTCTTTGAAAGTTCACCCTTGCGTTCATCCATTCAAAGGGAATTTTGGCATACATGAATATACCCCAAGGAGTGGTGAAGGTTGTTTTTTCTCTGTCCTCAGGTAGGACCGATATCTAATTATATCCCAAAAAGCTATCAATCATGGATATCCTTGATGTGCAAGTTACCTTTTGTAATGTGTGTTCCATTTTTGACAAGGGGTAATTGTCTTTCTTTGAGCTCCTGTCCAGGTTCCTGAAATCGACACACAGTATGATTTCCCCACTCTTCTTTCTTATCGGGACCAGGTTGTCCACCCACTCAGAATATCTCAAAGGGACAATGATTTGGGTGTCGAACAACTTCTTTACCTCCCTTTCCATAATATGCAGGAGCATAGGATTTATCTGTCTCAATTTCTGCCTAAATTGTTTGGCCTCTTCCTTCAGTGGAATCTTATGCTTAATGATATCCATGTCATATGTTCTGAGATCTTCATAGGTCCAGGAAAACACATTAGAAAATTTCCTTAATAACTCAGTATACTTAGCCATTTCCCCCCTCAAAAAGATGCTTGACAACTTGACGAACTTTGGATCCCTCTCTGTACCAATATTGCACTCATCTACGTCAACGTCCTCATTTGGGACTTTACCCTTTATTGCCACATCATTTCTGTCAAATAATCTTTCCAAAGGGACTAGTCCCTTTGGGATGTGGTTGTTGGGTAACTAGACAATGTGACGATCAACAATTTTGTTCAGAAAAAATCAGGATGAGGATGTATTTCGGGGTCGGGATCTTGATCAATGTGTAATGTTGAAAAATCATCAATAGTTTCCAGTAATATTTTGATCTCAAGATCATCCTCAAACACTTTCCAATGCTTGACATTGTCAGGTATGGGGGGTCTATATTTCACTTCTACATCATGCATGAGCTTAGGTGGTCGGGGGATTCTGAAATTGATTGTTGATATAGCCAAAGAGTTAGCCATGACATTCTCTTCTCTCGGAATAAATAAAATGTTGAAAGCCAAAAAAAAACTATTAATCAGATCCCACACTTCATTTCTATATGATCTCAGCCGAGGGTGTTTGGCCTGATAAATATTCTTGATCTGTTGGACAATTAACTCAACATCCCCAAACACTGATATCTCTTCAATTCCCATGCCTTTTGCAGCCCTCAAACCCAAACTAAGAGCTTCATATTCTGCCACATTATTGGTAGTTTCAAATTCTAACTTGTAGGATAGAGATTTAGTTTCCTGAGTAGGGGAACAAGGACTACTCCAACACCAACACCTTCTCTAGAAGAGGCTCCATCAAATAACATTTTCCACATAGAGCTAATCAGAGGATAATATTCATAGAGAGTAATGGACTTTCTGATCTTAAGAGGGGGCTCAGGGGCATCCGTGAGCTGCAATAATATGGATCCCAAATCAATGTCAAGTGAAAAGATAGGATGGTTCGTGGGATCTTCTTCATCGATGATAATGTAGGCCAACTGAGCTTCTCTGTGTAGTCTTCTATGCTCCTCCCCAAACATAGGAATGGTAGCATATGTGAGGTCAATTTTCAATGTTCCCCCAAGTCTTTTTATCCAATATCTTGATAATAACATGCCAAACTTGGGAGGAACATCAACCACCAAAATATCCATGACCATACTTTTCATGGGTAGCTGGAACAAGGTCACAACCAGATATTTGATGACCCCAAGACATTGCACTTTCCTGGAGTCAAAGGAATACAAGTCATGGTATGATTTGTGATTTCTAGACCTAATTCTTCCATGGTAGTTTTGGGCATGAGGTTATGAGAGGCCCCTGAATCCATCAAACAATTATACAGTACCTTTTCATGTATGTTTAGTGATGTGTAGAAGGGAGGGTATGAATTGTCTTTATCTTCTACCATGGGACCTAGGATGATTGTTGGCTGCTTGTCTTGCAAATTGATTGAGTATGAGGGATGATTCAAAGGTTCAAGCAACAATAGTTTAGATAGGGATATCTTAAAGTCTTCATGCTTGACCAAATCTGAAAGGGGTATTGGGATCCTAATATTCTGAATTTCATTCTCAAAGTTAAAATAGGAGGGGAGCTTCATAATTTCTTTTACCTCAAGGTTAGGAACTTTGACTACTGGTGGGGGGTTTTGTGCTCTCTTTTCCTTGTTGTTTCTTGCTGCGTATTTGGTGGGCTTGCCTTCTCTAGGAGGCTGATCAAGGACATCAGACTTCCCATATTTCTTCTTATACCTAAGGTTGTATCTATTTGGGTTGTCACTGGCCTTATTCCCCTTGCTCAGCTCGTTTAATTAAATATCCATGAGAGACTCTTCGTATGCTGATTGAGTTAAGTGAGGAGAAGGGGGTCCGTCTTCGAGACAATGAATTTGTGGGTCAAGGTCCTCTTCCTCTCCACCATCATCTGCGACAAGGTTGTTCTAAAGAGGGGTTTGGATTTTATGATCATCCTTGTCTTTGTTCCAAGGCTCTCTTTGCATAATCTGAGGAGCATGGTTATTCGGCCTCCTAAAGTTTCCTCTGTTATCAACATGTTGAGGATTTCTATACGTTTTCTTTCCCTCCATTTCAAACCTTTCCATCCTAGCTGAAAGTGATTTTAGTAACTTGGTTACTTCATCCATTTAAAGGGGGGGGGGGGCAGAGGAAATAGAGGTTGAGGCTTCAGATCTTCCGCTTCCTTTGTCTTTATCAGCCTTATTCCTGAGTCGGTCAACTACTAGTATGTTAGATTCTACTTCCAGGGCTACATATTTCATATGAGCCAATTAGGTATCTCTTCTCTCTCTTAATAGGAGGTAGAAGTCAGGGTCAAAAGCACTAGCATATGTTATTTTGGCAGAGGCCTCTGTAGGCTTTATCTCAGTAGGGATCTTATTGTACATTTTATTGAATCTTTTGGAGAAGTCAGAGACAAAATCTCCCTCTTTTCTTTTTAGGGACCTGAACTTTGTGATATAATACATGAAGTATTTTTTATCCCCCCATTGTCTCAAGAAGATATCATCTAATGCCTCAATCCCATCAATGGATCTAGGGGCCAGGGCCCTAAACCACTTTTTTGCTTCTCCATCAAGAATATGGACAAAAATCATCATCCACACATATTTTTCTACTATGACATGGTTATCATAACTATAGAAAGCTGCAAGGTTCTCCTTTGCGATAATATCTCCCTTCCCCGTAAACTTAGGAAGTTGCTTAAGGTAGCCACTAGCTGGGAGGGAATTAAGAGGCTGAGGAAAAATGAGAGGGTCATATCTGGCAGCTACTATGGAATCCATTCTATTTCTAGGGGGATTAGTACCCACCATTGGGATGTGAACTGGAGGAGAACTAGGTGGGGATGGAGTTCAAGCAGGGGAGATTGGACGTGTGTTTCTGGGGACAAAAGAAAACAATAGATGACTTGAGGGAGCAGAGGTTTAAATCTCTGCAAACACAACAACTTTAACATGAGGAGGAGTAGTGAAGCTCGAAGAGGGGAAATCAACAAGAAAACTCCCAAAATTTAAACTTCTAGAAACTCCAACAGAGGGTGTAACATGAAAATGAGAAATAGCTATTGGAGTTTTTATAGGAGGATGGTGAAAATTATCAGAAATACCTGGTTTAGCAGCTGGAGTACCTTCTTGAAGGGTATTTCTTCTTATGAGAATTTTCTCTAGGTCAACTTCAAGAGTTTCTAGAGGCAGCTGTGGAGTAGACCTCGTGTCTCTGCCTCTGGAAGCCACAACTGAAACAATGGAGTCACCTTAATGGAGTCGCCATAACGGAGTCACCGGGTGCACAGTTGCAATCATTGGTTTACTAAGTTCTGATGCACCTTCAGAACTAGTAAGCTTTGTCATTCAATCCTGGGGAAAATCTTCAATTTCATCCCCGACAATGACGCCATAAATGTTAGCACTAGAAGTCACCCCTAGATTGTGGTAGAGGTAAGCCTGATACCCATCAATTTGTATGTCATGAAAAATAAATATAAATGGCGTTCTAATGGACACAAAATCAGGATGGTATCGTTCTAACTTATAAAAATGGATTGGAAAGCACAAGCAGGTGAGGTCTTGGTCTAACTTCAGTCAGTAAGTTTGGTATAGTGGTGAGTAGAGGGAATAAATTGAGGAGAGTGAAGAGGTCTTCTATAGACATCTGGTATTCCAACAACCTAAGGAGGAGAAATTTAGAAAACAAGATCTTCTTGGATTTGAAACTTCAGGAAACTGAAAAGGCCATAACAACACTATAATAAAAAATCCATTACAACACAATCACAACCATCCATTTGAATCCTTCAATCATGAACATTCAGTATTAGACGCATATTAAGATGAAGGAAGAAAGATGACTTAGATTAAGCAAGAAGTCTCAAATACAGATACATAACCAGAAACTTGAGGCTTTACTAAAACTTTACAATATGGGAGCCTAGCTCTACCATTGACCATAACAAAATATCAAAAATGATTATTTATACTCAGAACAACTTGCTCTCTTTAGAAGCACACTCTAGTCATTGCATTCAAGGATTGACGTCTGCATTTTCTTTTGTTAGGCCGCACTTGCATTCTTCTATCAGACACAAGATCAGATCAGTATGGGCTTCACAAGAAAATCCACAACAGGGAACTTTTAGCTGACAGTCTACCCTTCATGAAAAGATTTTCTATGCTTTCCATTTATGTGGTGAAACAAGGTTTCAACCACCTTCCCCATTTTCATTAACTACTTTCATTGGGATCAGGATGAGACCTGACACTCATGAATTTTCCAGGTGAGCTCACAACTCTTTGAGCCAATTTTGGCACCTCGAGGCCATGCAGATCTTTCTTAGTGATCGACTTGGGTGCTTTGTTCCTTAACGTATCTCTTTTCCTTGCCCTGCATGACCTCAGGCCATGACCTCGTTCTTATCTCAGGCACGTCGTAATTTCCTGTTTCACGAACTCATGCTGCATTCTATACTCAAACCTTCGAGTCGCAAAATCAAGACGCTCGAATCAGGTGACACGCGTCCCCTTTGATCAGATGACCCAGATGAAATTGGAACTTTGGGACATCTTGCTTTGCAAATATTCAAGAATCTTCCCTCTTACTTTCCCAACTCGCGAAATTGTGAAAATATTATCCAACGATCCAGCTCTCTTCTTTGATCAACGACTGTGATCTTATCACAATTTCACATTTCTCTAGTTCTAATGACTTGCTCCTTGACTGATCCATCTCAAAAAACCATGAAACATTGATAGCGCACCACGTGTCCTTTGCAGCACCAATGGATAGGATGGACCTCGCAATTTCATATCTTTGGCGCTATATTTCGTGCAACTACAGGATCCTGATCACTCGATTGTCGTCAATTTGATCTTCCTGGTGGATTTTCTCCATCAAAAACTGATCTTGCTCATTTGCTTGATTTGAGTTCACATCAAATCGCTTCAAGTGTTCCACTTGGTGTTCATGACTATGACCTATGAACAATTACTTGGATGAATTTATGAGCGCTCAGGAAAACAAAAGGATTAGTGGAAGAGGCAAAGAGAGAGGTGATTGTCCTTAAGGAAAACATGAAGGCTAAGGGTCGATATTTCTCAGGAAAGCTGCTAAGGAAAAAAAGTATATCAAATGGGTGAAGACAAACAGTTGAAAACTATGAGCCGAAAGGAAAACCTATGACCGAGTCTGGAAAAGGAGAGAAACAAGAAAAATTACAGACCTAGGTATAAAACAAAGACTCACAAGACCCTGACAAGTTTATGTGCTAACACAATGTAAGCCAGGTTTGTTGGAAAAGTAGTGTAGATAGTAGACTATTGAATGTAATCCTTGAACCCGATTGAAATATAATGCAGAAGTCCTGAGGCTTTAACAAAAATATTCTAATGGTGGTGGAGTGATGTATTGTGATCCCTGTTATGTATGTACTTCCTGTTTTCTATATCTTCATTTCTTTACTCTGTTTAAATTGGAACGTTTAATAAGTCTAGAAGTCATCGCGTGGTGCTCTAGACTTGGCCATTTAAACTCTTGTGTCTTCTTCTAAGTAACTTGGAATTTGTCTTCTATGGTGCTCTTAGTTTTATTTATGTACTCTTTCTTTCACCACACTCAATAAAATTTGACACTGAAAGACCATTTCCTTCTTAGCCTTTATTGTTAGAATATAGAAGATGGTGTGCTCATTTTACCATTAATGATACCCTCGTCACCCAAACATAGGCCTAAGCCACCCTTCGAGCACCTTAACCTTGACTGAGAATTACTCTGAAAGCAAACCCTAGGCTAGATAGACAAACAAGGTGTAGCGCATCTTCCTCCAAGGATAGCGCACCAACAATAGCTGATCAAATAGTCCAAACCCTAGCCAAGAGATAGTCCAAGCTCATACTGAAAACTAGCTGTTGCTGCAGCTGCAACTGCAGCTCTCCTCCACATGTGCGCACCAAACTGGGAACTGCAGTGCGCACCAAACTGGGAACTGGAATTCTGAGATGCTGTCAAATGAGAACTGGCATCCTGTATTTATATTGGTTCTACCAGATTTGTTGGGGCTGAATTCTCCTTCTGAATACTTGTCTGTTCAGTATATTATTATTAATTCTGGCCAACTTCTTCTCTTGGAGTCTAAAAACCTAATATAAATTATCTTCTTGAGCCAACAAGACTTCTAGGGTTATTAGCCAACTCATTAGGGTTTTCTCCTACTTTTTGGAGTCTCCTATTCTCATCAGGTTCACACGTGGAGGTAAATACCTCCCACAGCTACCATAATATTAACAATCCCTCTTAGCTAGGGAGGTATTACAGGTAATGGACTTGAGCACAAAACATACCAGATACCCAGTAGCATCAATATAATCATCTAGACTATTTCATGACTAGATCATGAGCATCACCATCACCATCAGCTACATCATCTCTCAAAACCATACTTCATCTGAGTAATTAGACATGATGCTGGATAAGTCACTCAGACCATAGAGTGATACAAGAGCCACTCTTATAATCTAGAGGAGAAAATGCTCTAAACCAATTTCTGTATGGAAAATCTTTGTTTATCATTCATCTGGATGGTGATTATTTCAAATAAACAATTGATAGTCTTCAAGGCATTTAGAACAAAAATAGAACACAATTGTGTCTATCCATAGTAGTACATAACTACAATCCAGTGGTTCACTACCACACCAAGTAACACACAAGTACTTTATCAACAACATATAGTCATGAATAGTGGAACATATCCACCACAATAGTCTTCATCTACTATCATACAGTCTTCATAACAAACATCTAATAACAACCTGCATAGAAACAATGTTATGATATAAACTAAATCATCTAGGCCAATATTTCACTCACATTTGTGAGCTCTGAAGGAATATCTGCCTCAAGAATAGTGGAACATATCCACCATAGTAGTCTATATCTACTATCTTCATAACAAACATCTGATAGCAACCTGCATAGAAACAATGTTATGATATAAATTGAATTATCTGGGCCAATCTTTCACTCACGTCTGTGAGATATGAAAGAATATTTGCCTCAAAATATTGAAACATATCCACCATAGTAGTATATCTCTACTTTTTGGAGACAGGTAGTCTCCATAACAATCATCTGATGCCATCCTGCACAAAAAATTTTGTTAAAAATAAACTGAATCATCTGGGCCAATCTATCACTTCACGTTTATGAGATTTGAAAGAATATCTTCCCTCATCAACAATGTGCTATATGTCCTATTCTTCTCAAACAAGGAAGAAGGATTGTTTCTTATTTCTGAGCATGGACCATTCCTCACCCTGGGCCATTCTTCCTACACTAATCAAAGTGCACCCTGGACAGAATGTATAAACCCTAAGGAATGTCTGAGTTTGGACCATTCCTCACCCTGGGCCATTCCTCCTACACTAATCAAAGTGCGCCCTGGAGAGAATGTATAAACCCTAAGGAATGTCTGTCCTAGACCATTCCCCACCCCAGGCCATTCCTCCTACACTAATCAAAGTGCACCCTGGAGAGAATGTGAAAACCCTAAGGAATGTCTGTCCCTAATTGCTGAACCTAGACCATTCCCCACCCCGGGCCATTCCTCCTACACTAATCAAAGTGCATCCTAGAGAGAATGTATAAACCCTAAGGAATGATTGTCTGGACCATTTCCTCCATTAACCACAAGAGGAAAACACTGTCCTACATCAACCTCCAAAACGGACCATTCCTCATGTTAACTACAATGAGA
>JASDQU010107522.1:12223-23195 GCA_032191745.1 Picea mariana
TTTTATTTTTAAATTTTCCCATATATCTTTCATCATAATGTAACAACATTGACTTTGGTTATTATTGTTCATTGTTTTTTGGATGGAATTATTTGATTTTTTGAGGATTTAGATGAATTATTGTGAATATTTTTTATTTTTTTATATAATTATTATTAATAAATAAAATTTAATAATAATAAAGTTAATTGTTAAAATGAATCTCTATTAATTATATATTAAACATGTTATTCGTGGTATGGTAGTTTAGAAAGAGATTATAATTAGTTATAATTGATAAAGTTCTATTATACTAATAACTATGAATTTTGTGTTATTCTAGCCTTACATTAAGTATTCGTGGTATGGTAGTTTAGAAAGAGATTATAATTAGTTATAATTGATAAAGTTCTATTATACTAATAACTATGAATTTTGTGTTATTCTAGCCTTACATTAAGTATTAGAGATTTTCAAAGTTATTATAATTTGTCAATATTGGTTTGTTAGATTGGTGAAAATGAAGCATTATTATCATTTTTATTAATGTTCAGGTTTTTCTAATGACATGTTATTTCATAATTTTGATAAAAAGAAAAGTTATATGATACACTTGAATAAATGAGTTGAGAATTGATTAACAAATAAAAAAACAAAAATAAAAGTATTAATAAGAAAAATTATAATACTTTAAGAACATAAATTTACATGAAAGGTTATATGAACAATTTTGATAAAAAGAAATGTTATATGATACACTTGAATAAATAAGTTGAGAATTGATTAACAAATCAAAAAGACAAAAATAAAATTATTAATAAGAAAATTTATAATACTCCAAGAACATAAATTTACATTAAAGGTGTTTCTTTAGGGGAGTGCATTTCTCAAATTGATTATTAATAAGAAAAATTATAATACTCCAAGAACATAAATTTACATTAAAGGTATTTCTTTAGGGGAGTGCATTTCTCAAATTGTCTGTAAATTTACATTAAAGGTGTTTCTTTAGGGGAGTGCATTTCTCAAATTGTCTATCACTTGAAATATTGATGTTTACTACTTACCATGAATGGTTTGTATTGCCATGTGGTGCAATAATTAAGGTCAATGTTGTTCATTAGCATGGTCGTCATAGTTATCATATAGGGATGAGAAACCCAACTTATTATTCTTTCCTACTCGCTATTTGACACCTTCATGATTCATTGTAGGTCGAACTCCACAGTCGAGAGTGTAGTGTACTTAAATAGTGGAAACGAAAAATTGCTCAAGAGAAATAATAAGTGCAAAAAAGTAATTAGGAGAGACAATGATATTGAACATGTAGATTATAACCCTTGTATTGATAATCTTGAAAGAGAGAACAATGTTATGGACCTCTTTGAGGGGGAAAACTCCAATTGAATAGAACTTCGATACAATAACCATACTTGGAAAAATATTGCATGGCCTTCTATCTCTATAAACAATCTCTCACTAGCAAAACCCTAACTACTTATGGTTCCATCATTTATGAGTACCAATCTCTTAGTGGGCCTTGTTTAATACAAATGACCCCTTTACATTGATTAATCATTTACTAACTACCTAATGGGCCTTATTCAAAGAACATGACCTCATACATTCATTTACTAACTACTGCATACTTTGAAGTAGGGAGGTTAGGCTAGGGCCCTAACATGCCCTCGCCCTTCAAAAGTAGTGTTGTCCTCAAGGTTGAAGTTGTGGAAGATGTTATAAATTGTTATTGGTTCCCAGAAGGCATCTTCAGGCTACATATATTTCCATTATATCAAGACTTCCCAAATAGTGCACGTTGTTGTAGGCTAAACTCTCTTATGGCCAGTATTGTCACCGCCTATAACCAAATGGAACTTTCTTCAACCAATTAGGGAATATTAGTTTGAAAGAATCCATCCAGCCCCACTTCCTTCTTGGAGTGGGTAGAAAGAGCCAATCTCTAGGAAACTTGTCCAATGTGCCAGAGACTATGATAATGTTCATAGAACTTTTTCACTAGCTTCATATGGCCCTTGTCTTTGAGAGAGGTCTATTTATAGGTTTCGAGACAAAGAAACACTTGATACCCTTATTCAAAAGAATTTTTAGTGTAATGTTGATCTGTTTGTTTCTTATTCAATTTTGTGCCAAAACCAAATTGTCCTTAAGTGTACTGAGAATGGTTGATATGGTGTTAAGTGTGGAATCTATTTCCTAAACCTTGTATGTGTCTAGTAAATATGAAGCTATCAAGGTGGGTTTTGGTCCATATATAGCTTCATACGGTGACATTTTTGTAGTTTCATGATAAGTGGTATTGTGCCATTATTTGGCAAGGTGTAACCATTGAACCCACTGGTGTTATCAGTCTTATGCAAAACAAATAGGTTTCTAGGAACTTGTTAACCACCTCTATTTCACCATCTATTTGGTAATGATAAGACATGCTCATTTCCAGGTTTGTGCCCTGTAGTTTAAACAACTTCTACCAAAATTTGTTGGTGAAGGTGGGACCATGATCTGTCACAATTGAATTAGGCATTCCATGTAATTTAAAAAACCGATCCATGAATACTTGGGAAACTATGGAAGGAAAAAATGGGTATGATAAGACACAAAAGTGAGCATATCTAGAAAGGCATTCAACTACCACCATGATTATTTATTTTTTTTCAGCTTTAGGGACACCCATAATAAAATACATGGAAAAGTTAGCCCATATAGTAACAATGATTTATAGCAATTGCAATGCCTTGAGGGTCTTCATTGTTTTTCCCTTGTTCCTTTGATAAGTGTCACTTTCAATGACAAAGGTATGAATGTCCTTTTGCATGCCTTCATGAAAGAATGAACTCTTAGTCACTACTATATTTTGGGTCAAAATTGAATGCAAAATCGATGTTTAAAATGTCGAACAAACGTTGAACATGTATAGCCTAAAATTAAAACTAATGTTGATCTTGAGGTTTCACGTATTCAATATTTGTAACATCAGCTACATGTCACAAGCATGTAAATAACCATAATAATAAAAAAATCAGGGCATGCCCATTATTAATTAGTTAACCAACTCTACTTCATATCAATGTTTGGAATGTCCACTTCACATTGATTAACCAAAAATAGGAATGCCAAAAAAATTCATTTCATGGACATTATTTTTCAATTGACTGACACTAGTTCAACATCAAAACAACCTTTCCATGTTCATGTAGTGTCAAATTCCATGTTTTGAATAGCATTCAAGAAGCCTTATACATTGAATATATGATGTCTATCCAATGAAAATAGTGAACCTCCAATGTTCATTCGATGTTTGTGAGGTCAAAAAAATGTCGAAAATCGACTCTACTCTATTTTGGAGTAAAAACAATATTCAAAGCAAAGTCGCAGTCTCCTTTGAACTGTGGAATATGGTACATGCAAGACTGGTAACATTCTTGTTGTAAATATTGTTTTCTTAAAAACTAAATTTAGAAAACTAATATAGATTTAAGAATATATAAAAAGATCGATATCCCTTAAAACTCATAATCCCCGATATCTAAAACCCCTAATCCCTTATATATACTACTAGCAAGTTTGATGAAAGGAGGGACATTTTAACAAAAACATTAATGTGAAAGAACAAACACAATCCTAATTTCATCGACCAATAGAAATTTAGTTAATATCAATCAACAAATAATTGGCATGTATTTACATAATTCATCAAGGGAATTCCATCCACCTGTAACATTTTTTTCAGGTAACAACTCTCGGGGAAACCCTTGAGTACTTCCCCTCATTTCAAGGATGGTACCCAGGGTAAACCTTTGATTCTTCAATGGTAAATGACAAGTAAACAATAAGGCTCAAAGCCATTTCAAAAATATACTCATAATGAGCTCAACATGTCATTAAAAAGAATAGAACTTGGGTCGGGAGGATAACATTTCATCCCACAACCACACGAGTTGGACCCAATTGACAAGCCAATTGTAACATTTTAAGTAAACAAGGAAATAATTTTAATACATTTATTCAATGAGCACACATTTTAGACTAGGGAGTAATTCTAAATCTTAACAAAAGTTTCATAATTTAAATCTTCTACAGTCCCTAGTCAAGAACTTACCATTCTTACGCATTTAGGAAAACATAAATGTCCAATGATACAATGGTACTTTCCTTATCCTAATTGTTTCTGTAATCAAGTTTTTTCAATTTTCTTGTTGGTTCAAGCTCCCAAAATCTTTTCATTTAGAATCTTATGTCAATATGAAAATATCAATGATTGTACCTACATTAATACAGTGTTCTATAGCCACTATAAATGGGATCTATAACCATTGAAAATTTTGTTTTGGAAAACAGAGTTTTATAGCCACTTAAAATAGGGATTCCCGACATGCTAAAAACACTTCGAAAAATACGGTATTTTATAACAAACATTATAAAAAATATATGATGATGATGATTAACGTCCACTGAGACCAGAATTGGTCTATTGGACCTTAAGAAGGTAAGAGATGACTTCGATTTCTTTAAAATTGTATTCATGTGCTCAAAAAGCAATGAGAGAAGTGTTCCAACATCACCATAGTTTTGGTGAATTAGAAGGTTATGAAGATTTGTATTGTGGAAAATATTTATAAATTGGGATCTAATTTGGGTATAGGTGGGGTATTCTAAGAGAAAAAAAAATTCATCTTCAACCCTCTTAGTGTCACAAAGATGGAAGATTATTTCATCCCACATTGTTTCTGGATTTTTCCAACACCTAGCTTCACTATGTAGCTCATGAGAGTTTGTTCTTATTTTAGCAATGTTGATTTTATTCTTTGAACTTGTAAAAACTAAGAGGTACTTTTATATTCTAGATTAGGGTTGACCACCTCCTTGTAGTATCTTGATTTTCTTCTATCCTCTAATTCTTTATCACACCACATATTCTCCTTAAATTTAGATGTGATAATATTTTTAATATTATCGGTATTTTTCATGATGACTTATTCTTGTATACCCCAACAATTTAGCCTAGATTTGGCATCTTGATGCCATCTTCGCTTGAGTCATTGGTGGTTTTGGCTAGAGTTTGAATCAATTTTAGGAAGCCTCTTTTCATTCATGTTATTTATCTTATTCTTGTACATTAGGTACATAATCACAACAGTTCTGTCAATGGAGGAAATGCTCGCTTCTATGAGGAGGATATGATAGAGTGTATTTCCTTTAATTTTGAGATTATAAGTTATAAAATTATTTTGGATATGCTCTATCTTTCTCTAGGATTCTCTAGAGATACTGCATTCCCAAACTTCACATCCATATAAGATAATCAGAGTTACAAGAGTGTGAAAAATGAGTTTTTTTTAATTCCAAATCCAAAGGTCTATTAATTTACAATTGTTTGCAATCCCATAATAAGCTTTCCACCCTCCATTTATCCTTTTCTCAACACTATAGTTCCAATTGAGCTTGTTATTAATATCAATTATGATATATTTGTATCAAGGCACTTCCTCCAAGATATTGTTTTCATATACAAATGTATCATAGGTGATCCTTTTGGATTTAACTATCATAACCTTTGTTTTGTCAGTGTTCATTGTCATACCCATAATAGAGCAGAAGTACTTTAGGATTATTAGTTTCTTACCTAGGTCATATGGAATATTTGCCATAAGAACAATATCATTGGCATAAAGAAGAAGTATCATGCCTATACTATTGAGATTAAGGTTGACACAGCCTGCATCTTGTAAACAATCTTTTAACTTGTCAATATAGATGCCAAAAAGGGTAGGGGACAAGGGAAAACCTTACTTGACTCTTATATTACTGTTAATTTCTTCTGAGTATCCCTCAGTGTTCCTAAATTTGGCAACAACTTTCTCATACAACCATACTGTGGCATCTCTTAACTCTAAAGGGACTTTAAGATCTTCTAACCTATTCCAAAGGTTAGTCTTGGGAACTATGTCAAAATATTTTCTTATATCGATGAAACAACAAAGGAGGTTAGTCTTTGGAACTGTGTCAAAATATTTTCTTATATCAATGAAAACAAAAAGGAGATTAGTTTTATCATTGTGACGCTCCTCTCCAATGATCCTAAATGTAATAAGGTGGTCCATAGTTGAATGGTATCCTCTAAGCTCGGCCTAGCCTTTAGCTCTTTTTACACGTATTTCTAGCCATATACTAATCTTCTTTTCCAAATACTTTCATATTGCTTAGCTAAAATGGGGATAATCATAATAGTTATATAACTAGAGGGATTTCTTTTATCCCCACTTTTAAAAATAGGTACAATGAGGCTTTAAGTGTAAGGTTATGGGAAGCCTTGCTTGACAACTAAATTGAAAAGCTTATGTATGTGAGGGATGAGGATAGGTCCTCCAATTTTTAATATTTCAACTTCGTAACCTTTGATGTCCTTACCTTTTCCTTTTGTGATTCGCTTAACCTAAAACTTAATTTATTCTATAGAGAAAACTTCATCCTCTATGGAATTGTTTGGAATTATGTCCATGAAAATAAGGGATTCGCAAATATTTTTAAGGTAGGAATTCCAATCCTTCAAGGGAATCCTATTATTTTCTTTAGTTTTACGAGTTATAATTTTCCACCATAATTTCTTAGGATCTATCTTAGATAGGTACAAAAGCTTCTCTTACTTTCTATTTATATAGTCTTTTTTTTTTCCTTTTAATTAAGGCTTTGTATATGTTTATCTTATCAAATTTTAATGATGCATTGGAAGCATCCCTATTGGATTTTCTAGCAATTTTACATTCATAATCATACCAATCGTTAGTTGCATTTTTTTTATTTTTACATAGCACCTCAATAGATAATTTTTTAATGGAATTAGAGACAATTGTTGTAAAATTATGATAGACATATTCAATATTGTTCTTATACGATATGAGATTTAAATCATTATTTAATTATTTTAATAAATGATCGACTTTATGTTTGTCAAAAAATGAGTGCCTTTGGTTATCATAGTTATATTCAATGGAGATTTTGTGCATGAATATTTTTAGAGTTATGGTTAAAGGTCTATTATCGGAGTCGAGTTCATGTTCATCTAAAAGATCAAAGTTTACTATTTGGTTGTATACTGGGATATATGATATTACATAATCAAAGACACTGCTACCCAACCCATGGATACAATTCATCCTGTTATATTTCAGCCACTTCATTAGACCATTGAAAATTATTAAAACTTGAGAACTGCAGAGCTTGATTAGCTCAGTACCAAAAAAATTCCCAATCAGGGCTTCGGAGTTTCTTTTGTATCTAATAGTTAAAATAAAGTCCTCATCTAGACATAGAGGTTTAGAGTTGGAAACATTAGTAACAATAATAGCTTTATTAGTTGCATTTCTAGCATTAAATTCTCCTAATAGGAGGACACTACCTACATTTTTCATATTGTAGATATCTTGCTCTAAGATTTTGTAGGGGCATTTCTTATCTAGATTGTTTTTCTTATAAAATGTAGAGTTAAAAGGTGTGAAATAACATATTTTTGTATAAATATTATTAGTGTTAATATCCAACTTCTTCATCCATATGTACTAATTGAGAGGATCTTTCTTATGAATCCAAATGTGAGGAGAGATGTTCATTTTTATGTAACAAGCTATGCCTCCAATCCCTCTTTGGGAGGACTTATTGTTCCAAGTCGGCCGCCAAAAAAATCCTTCTATATTAGGGACCTTATATTCTTCATGCTCCCAAGTTTCAACCAAGCATATAATATCAATTTCACTTGGGATCCAACTTCATATAGGCCCTTTGCTTCATGGAAAACCACAGCATGAGTTCCAAGAGAGGATATGGAGTGTCCCAAATTACTATTTATTGTTATCTTTTTGGTATCTATCCCTAATAATAGCCTTCTGACTCCAAATTATTTCTCATTTTCCTTCCTTCCTAGCTTATTTCACTTTTTGAACTTCCTTCATTAATTCAACTTGGTCTTCTAGAATGAGGTCTCCACTGATAAATATTCCTAAGCTTTTGAACTTTCTTCCTTAATTGAGCTTGGTCTTCTGGAATGAGGTATTTCATTTATATATTCAAAGTAGGGAATACTTCAACAAACAATGGCATGTATTACCTCATTCAAGTTTTCCAATTTTCTTGTTGGTTCAATTTTCAAAAATATTTACATTTAAAATATTATGTTAATATGTAAATATCAATTATTGTACCTTCATTGATACAATGTTCCATGACCATTGAAAACAGAATTTGTAACCATTGAATATGTTCTTTTGAAAACAAAGTTTTGTAGCCATTGAAAATGAGGATTTGTAGCATTTTGAAAACACTTTTAAAATAGGTATATTATAACAAACACTATAAAAAACAATATTTAGAGAAAGGGAGTACTTCAACAAACAATTGGAATGTATTACCTCATTTGTCAAGGGAATTCCAGCCACCTCTAACATTCTAAGTAAACAATGAAAGGATTTAAGTATGTTTATTCAATGAATACAAATTTTAGACTAGAGAGTACTTCTAAATCTTAACAAAAGTTCCATAATCTAAATGTTATATTGTTCCTAGTCGCGAACGTATAGTTCTACTCATTTAGGAAAACATGAATGTCTCATGATGATGGAATTGTAGAAAAGGTATAATAGCAATGCGAGGACTTAAAAACTATTTGATTTGCCAATATTAATCTATATATAACTTCTAGCCAACAGCATGGGCCTATGTAATCTCATTTCCATTCTTTTGGAATTCATATGCATGATAACATTTTATCTCTATAAGGGTATATGTAACCTTATTTCCATCCTTTTGAAATTCATATGCACGATAATATTTTATCTCTATAAGGGTATATGTAACCTTATTTCCATCCCTTGCCTTTTCCATGATATATATATATATATATATATATATATATTGCACGAGAAACAAAATGGTTCTATACCTAGTGTAATTTGAATTCATTGTCGATAAACATAAACATTATAAAACTCGCAAAAAAATCGTATCAACCACAATTTAAAAGTTAACAACCAATGTTGAGCTTGTTGAACAAATCATACAATGAAACATTGTACAGTTTTAGCTCATCTCATAATCCACCATTGTGTCAAAATTCCCTTGTAAAAGAAGCCACAAAGATTGATTACCATTTAATTTGATGTGTATATGACAAAAAAGAACAAATTAAAAAAAATTAATGAAAACCTAATTATAAACTATTTCAGGGTCACACTCTTTAATTGGCTTTGAGAATGTTTTATTCTCTACTAATTTACAATTGAAAAATGTTTACAAATATTTCTTGATGTGTTGGATTTGAGCCTAGATTGGTGGAATCGTGGAGGTGGAAGACATTTCTCTAGTGAGACCATCAACTAGCACATCTTTTTCATTCATTCAACTAATGAGATACATAAAAACATCGAATGGCCCAAAAATTAGCTTAAATTCTCAAATGAACAAAAATTGACCTAAATGCTAGAATCAACTTATAACGTAAACACCAACATGTTAATTAAATAAAAAAACAATAGGATAAAACTATAGCAAATAATATTCAAAGACAATTAATAAATAACGAATATAAATTGTAAAACATAGTTACATCTTTCCTTAATTCTATTCAAATTGTAATCGATCAACGACAACTTATCTTCATCACTCCCCTAAAACATTCCATTAGGTAGCTTATTCATGCTTCCTGACGCAAGATGCCCTCAAAGACAACCCGACTCCACCAGGACCTTCACTAACTTTGGCCCGAAGAACAACAATGCTCTTCCAACTCCTCTTGGGAGTTCTCGTCACCCACAGGACTCTCCTCGGCGATCTCCCCTTCGCAAATCGGGAAACCGGCGTTCGCGCTATTGCGAACCCTGTGCGCACAATTCACATGCAACTCATAATCCCGAACCCCGATAGTCAACGGTCAACCACTCGGGATATCGCCACTCGCGAGGTCAACAGCTTGAATTTCCAAACCCCGAGTACCGAGGTGCCAATCCCCGATTAAACGCCACCTAGACTCCACTCACTTCCAAGGCCCCACGCGACCACGTCACCTCACGCTCCGTGTGATCAAAAATCGCGGGATCGCGATTTCAACTGTCGCGAATCCTTTGCATTGGGAAACCCCGAATGCCGAAACCCCGATTCTCCGAATTCGTGCCACCTGTCCCTCCGACAATCGACGGCTTCCACGGAATCGGGAAATCGCTACTCGTGATTTCGACGTGCATGCAACTCTTGCACTCGCCAACCCCGATATGCCGATATGCGATGGCAAATGGGATTCTCCACGACGATTTCAAGTCGTCGATTCTCTTCCTCTTGAGGAATCCTTTCGCTCCAAACTCCGACTTGTTCGAAACTTCTCCTGGGTCTGTTCCCACACTGTTTACGCGGAACTATCCCTCCTGAGCTTTATAAATTATGACTCCTTTGGAGACTTCGCGCACACTTCCTGCGCTCGACATTCAACGGCTTTCAAAGTGTTGAAGTCTTCAGATTCCGTGCACTCGCAACTACTATAATCCCTGGCTTCCTTCCTCAGACTAACTGCTGAGATTCCACTCTTGGCCTGCGCTCATCCTGCACGGCTCAATTAACCCAATTCAACTTCTGGGCAAACGAGAATGAGAGCTTAACTGCTGAGCCTCCTCAACGCACTCTTTGCAGAGGAATTCAACTGCACTCTATGCAGGAATCTCTTGGCTCAAACAGAGAAACAATTGAAACTCGTTCTCGTCTTTCTCACAGATCTCAAATCTACCATGAAATCACATACATAGCATATAAAACAAAAGCATAACAAGAAGCAAATATGCAACAGCATAATATCAACAACACACAGAGAATAATCACAGCCATGGAATTGAATCAAAGCTTTTCTATTAATTCACTATCTATACATGGGGATTCTTCACAGGTTCTCTGATCTGCTCTTGCCCTCAATGCTTGATAATAATACAATGTACAAAGG
>JASDQU010107522.1:45049-55520 GCA_032191745.1 Picea mariana
AGTCATTAGAAAGCTAACACAATTCTTCACAAGTTTTGTTTTTACTGTAAAGTGAAATTCTAAATAAAAAAAATACTTTTATATGTCGGAAGTTGAATAACTTGTGAAAATACAATTTTTTTTGTCATAAAACAAGCAAAAGTGTAACCCACCTTCATGATTTCACCCCACATTTTTTGAGTTACATGACACGAGCATGGGGCATGCCCGCCTCGTTTGTACACAGTTTTCTTTATCCACACCTCGAGAAAAGGTTAGATCTTACAGGTTCCCCTCTCCTTCCAATGGATCGCTCTTGACAATCCCCACAATGCTCTTTCTTACAAAGATACTCTCAGTAGAAGAAACATTGATGAATTTCGGCTATACATATGCTCCTAACCTCATCCATCAGGGGGCATTTGTTATCACTGGAATTTTGTCCGCAAATGGTTACAGGAATCCAGCATCTTCAAGACACATATTAGTTCACCCATGGACCAAAAATGCATTTCCAAAAGGCCCAAAACTATACAATCAGTAATAAAATCAGCATGCACTAAGACTACACAGGGAGCGCACACACATGCGCATTCAGAAACGCAAGAAAAAGTGCACATGCACACGATGCGCAACTGTGGATGCAAAAAACCGTGCATCCCTCAAAACGGTGCATTTATGATATTGGTCGGCCTCCCACCCACTTCTTGTTCAGCTTCCAAGTCAATTTGACACTCAAATCTCGGCTAAATCCGACTGGGTGGCTAGTCAAAGACCTAAGGGTGCCCTAAATGGCCCCTTGTTCACGCTAAAAGATGGTTGAATAATGACTCAAAGTTATGCTATAAAAGGAAGCCATGGGTGCACTACATTTTCAAGGAATTCATTTGTATTGTTATGCTGCTAATATTCTCTTGGAGGATCCCCTTTCCTCATCAAGAGTATGCTAGCACCATTGCACTTAGACATTCATATCACCTCTAGAATGAATGTTCTTTGGATTCTCTTCACCATTTCATCCTAGTTCTTCATTTGTAAGAAGAGCTCAATATTTGGGGGTCTAAGAGCCCTCCCTTGGAGGAAGAGGGGACCTAAAGTCTCCCTTTCTTTTCATTGTTTTCTTTCTACTAATACAATCCTTTCCATTGGTGGCATGAGTCTTGTTTGTTCCTTGTTCTTATATTCTTATGCACCATAGTTTAATTGTTTTTATCATTCTTAGTTTAATTATTTGTTTATCTTTTATGCTTTATCTTTCTAACCCTTTCCTTTATTGTTGTCTTGCCTAGCTACCCAACTAGGCTTGTAAGCATCTCTATTTTGCCCATTTAGGGGACAAAAGAGGTGCAACAATGTGCAAGCAACCTGATATTTCCAACTAATTTCATCTTACACCGCTTAAGAGTGGTGTTCTACATACATACACTTTAGAGATGTTGTAAGATGCAAGGTGCAAAGGCCATAAGAGAGATATATCACCATGGAGAGTCAAAGATGCCACTCGAGAGAGGCCACAAGAGATGCGTATAGGTGTGATACTTTGGCAATCATGTCCCTAGACCTGAACTAACGAGAAGTGGGCCCATGTCCTTTATCTTAATGTTTGAAATCTCTCCCTACTTAGTTGAGCCCTTCTCCATACACAACCTAGTAAAAGTTTACTAAATATGTGAGTTACATCTAACTCTTTATCTTCATGTTTGAAAGCTCTCCCTACTTAGCTGAGCCCTTCTTCATACACAACCTGGTAAAATTTTACTAAATATGTGAGTTACATCTAACTTTTTATTGCAAAATTGGAAGTTTTCCACCTTAATATCTTCAATTGCATCACATATTTTTTCCCTCGGATCGCCCCAGCAAACCTTAGTTACAACAGTTGCCTGCAAAAAAACACAATAATTTGTTAAGAAAATCTCTATGGTGCAAATCTCATTGAGGTCTACGTGCATTTAGAATTTTAAGAAAAACTTTTTGGTGAAAATATCATTGAGGTCTGCGTGTGTTTAGGCTTTTAATCCTTCTTCAGGTATTACAAATTCAAATGAATTTATGCTAGTTTGTTGAAATATTAAAAATAAGAAAAGCATTCAAATGACTTTATGCTAGTAATTAATTAGGGTTTATGTTATTTTCTAAGACAACGTTAGAGTCGGATCTCATTTTCTCACGAAGTGTTTAATTTTACCTAAAAGCTCAATGTCGGCTGCCATCATTCCCATGTTCTATAGCGATCACACATAGAGATTGTTGAGTTTGGTTTGAGAGCGAAATATTGGTGAGCGAATGATAAACCTAGACTGTCAACTTGATTTGCAGATCTCATCAATATTGTGAATTCTGGTATATGCATTGTTGGGTTCCCTCGTTTTCATTTTTCCTATGATCCAAAACTATATCTGAACATCGATAATGCAGAGTTTCCAGAACATAGATCCACTTTGTTTCTAAGTAATATAATTTATTTGTATTGTCATGGTGAAATCGCATACTGGAAAATGATACATGGGTGTGGGTTCATGATATAAAGGCATTCAGATCTGTCGAACTTCTAGTGTCAAGCCAATTCATAATATACTTATCTCATGTTGTAATTTGGAAACCTTAATGATGCTAGGTTATGCGTTGAGGATCTTGTTACAACAGTAACCATTTGAGTGTTTATCTTAAATTGCTTTCTGAACATACAAAATGTGATAGAACATTGTTCACTCAAATTCGTTGTTTGTGGTCGATTTTCTAAAAATTCTCAGGGTACTATAGTCGATGCACTGCAGATCAGAGCATAATTACAGGTTACTGTAGTAGATGCACTGCAATAGAATTACAGGTTAATGAATTCTATACATCATCCTGTAGTCGATGCATCATCCTCCCTTTAAAGTGGTTTGTATACCGATCATGCGGAGCATCCTTCACATTCAGTTCACCCTTTATGCACCATATCTTCTCACACTAACCTTACATTGATCCTCTAAAACCATACTTTGCTCAAACATCTCCATTAAGCCTCGAAAACCACACTTTGCTCGAACATCTCCCTTCTAGGGTTGTTAGTGCCATGGTGGAATCACAGACAAGAGATTTTGTTTCTTTGCACGTTAACGACAAGCAACATACCGAGCTTGCCCATACGGCAGTCAAATCTCCTTTAATGGAGCCTCCCAGAAGTCTTTATTTGTAGGGATAGAACATAAACACAGAATAATTACGGAGGCATATTGTGATGCCCAAATATTTGAGACCCTACATGGTCGAGGCCAATTTCTCTAAAGGATTTGTGTATAATTGTAATACATGGAACTTCCTTCTTTCTTTCTTTTAAATTTGTTTTCATCTTTATAATATTTATGTGTCATGTGAGCTTTGGGTTCTGTTAATTCAATATTTAGAATCACACTAAGATTTAATCATTTAGCTAGGTTAGTCGATGTAGCTAGAACATAAACCCATAATAATTATGGAGTGATTCCCGAATATTTGAGAGCTTCCATGGCCGAGGTCGTTCGCTCAAAGAGATTTGTGTACAAGTGTAATACAAAGAACTTCCTTGTTTCTTTCTTTTAAAATTGTTTTCATCTTTATAATATTTTTGTGTCATGTGGTCTTTGGGTTGTGTTAATTCAATATTTAGAATCACACTAATATTTAAGAATTTAGCTAGGTAATTCATTGTAGTTATCATTTTGCATGATATTTGTGCCTATGCCTAAGTTCTTGGTTTAGTGATACATCGATGATGCATAATTACCTTAAAGTGTTGTTGTTCCTCTATATTTCTATTATTTTTAGCTTCAATATTTGATTAACTAAACAATTCCCAAATCATAGGACGTTCATCCATCCCGATCAGTAATTAGTCGGTCAATACTTTTCCTTCCATCTTAGCCTTCCCACATAGACGCAGAATATTCGTTGAAGTGAGTGTTTTCTACCAAAAAAATGAATTTCCTCGCCTGTAACTATTTATCTTATGCATGCAACCAATAAAGCACGCATCACAACCATTTTCAGACATAGAAAATACATCATTCAAGGCCCGTATGCTAATTTGATCTGCCTAGACATTGAGATATTAAAAATTTTCACTTCTTCTGCGACTATCAAAATGTTGAAGGTATGTACATTGTCCATATTATTAATTTGTTATAGTTATTTTTGTAATTGATTGAAGATTTTGTATGGACGTGATGAACCATTATCTGAAGAAAATGGTGTTTAAATCGATCGTGGAGGATGAGAAAATCAAGAGAAGGGCTATGAAGGTTGTTGCAGGTTCTAGAGGCATGAATCTTCATTACCTCTATTTATGACATTACATGCCATTTTGTATGTGTTTGTGTTTTTGTATCGGTTTCCTAATTTTACGACTACTCTTTTTCGGTGGATTCCATTGAAGTGAACAAGGAGGGAATGCTAACTATGGTGGGAGATGCAGATCCTCTAGATGTTGCTAAAAATATAAGGAAATCGGGGTATAGAGCAGAGCTGCTCAGCGTGAGTCCTGGGGGGAGGATAAAATACTTGTATCAGTTGCATCTTGTACTCAGATATACACAATTCTTATTAGTGTCTCTTTTTGTGGCATAAAGCTGGAGATGGAGATTTATTATAGATTGGGAGGACCGAAATAATTGTGTTCCATAACTAGAAGGACCTGGATTTCAAAGGATTTCATGAAACATTAATTAAACCATTCATCGTCCCTCTTTTCAATGATGGATTTGATTAACGAGAACTACATTTTCTATTTTAAATTGATAAAGCTCAACATTCAATGTAACTCCTTCACACATAGCTTCAAACATAGTAGCTACAAGTGATGTTGAAGCATATGTTGGGACAATACCTATTAAATTCCCTCATATCATTATATATAAGATATAAGTGATTAAGTTGTTACAAATTTAAATAAGAATAATAATTATGGTGGTTTTATTTCAAAGTGTCAAGCATGTTTCATTGGTGCCTCTATAGCTAGATACTTTTCTAGTCTTTCCAGGTTACTAAATTTATATTTTTGGTTCTCCATTTTTAAAAAACGCAGAAAATGTTTTTCACCTCACAAGCTCCCATCATCTAACTTTCATTGCTATTGCTCATTTTCAGACTTGTCTAGCAGGGACTATGCTGCCATGCAACTCTTGTTGGAGTATGTGTTGGAGTATGACACTGCATAAACAAAATTATATATGATTCTTGTGTTTAATATGACCAATAACAATGTATAGCATAAAGATATCAATATTATTGATTGTTAACTTAATTATATTACAAGTCTAGTTTGAGCTCACCAAGGTTTGTTTAGATATCTATGATGTTTAGAGTATTATTTTGATTATGTGAGTTGTAATTTTCTCATAAGTTTAATTAGAATTATAATATTGAGAAAAAGATAAATAAAAAATGAAAAGTTTATTATGAAGTTGAAAACAATTATAAATTAATGGACCCTTCATTATGGGATAAGAATAAATTCTATTTTGAGATTTTTGTTATTTATATTATCTTATACGGTTGTGAAGTTTGGGGCTGCAACATCTCTATACAATCGTGAAAAGGGATAGAGCAAATCCAAAAGTGTTTTATAACTTATAATCACAAAATTAAAGACAATATACCATATCCTTGATCCGTAAATGAAGGACTTATAACCCACTCACTTCACCAACATGAATATTTGCTAAATTAAACTTATTTTATTTGTCTTATCTTTGTTCTCAAGCTTGTACATAGTGCTTTGACTTCTAGAGGCTACCAGGCCTCTATCTGTTGTCTTCTTATTCTTCTTCTAATGATTGTAAGATTTGTTCTCGTACATAGTGCTTTGACTTCTAGAGGCTACTAGGCCTCTATCCGTTGTCTTCTTATTCTTCTTCTAATGATTGTAAGATTTGTTCTCAACAACCAGCCAATTTCCCATTGTGGTCTAGTGTAACCTGAACACCACAGCTATGACGCAACCGCTCTCGGCAGCAGCCGCTTCCACCAGGACCTTCTCTCGCACAGGCCGAAGAGTTAAAGAACTCTTCCAACTCCTCTCGGAAGTTCCCTCTACCCACAGCTCTTCTTCGGCGATCTCCCCTTCGCTTATCGGGAAATTGGGTTTCACGGTATTGCAAACCTGTATGCACGTTCTCGTGCAACTCCAAACCCCGAACCCCGATGGGTCAACGGGTCACCGCTTCTACTTATCGGGGATTTTCCTATCGAGATATCGCTATTTGCGATGTCGACACTTTGAACTTCAAACCTCCGAACACCGATGTGTCGATTCCCCAATATAGTGCCACATGTACTCCACTAGTGTCTTCGGGTCCCATGCAGCCACGTCACTTCAGGATTTCACGGATCGCAAATCCACGATGCAAGTGTTTCTTGATGTCAAAAACCCCGAACGTCGAATCTCGACCTCCCGGGATCGCGTGCCACCTGTCTTGTGGGGATCAACGGCTTTGAATAACTCGGGAAATCGCGACTCGCGATTTCAACGAGTTTGCGCCTCACCTTGTAAATCGCCGAATGCCGAACCTCGATGGGCTTTGGTCCTTCCTGCGCCTATAGTTTAACTCCCACGCAGCTTCTCCACGATCCCACGATCCTTGGGACTTTGCGATTTCAACTCCGCGAACATTGACCGTTGATTCTTCTTCTTGGAGATCTCTTCTGTCCCAAAGCTCCGTTGTTGTTCAAGTCTCACCTGGGTCTGTTCCCACAATGTTGATGAAAGGAACTATCCCTCTTGAGCTTGATTTCTCCCACTCCTTCACCTGAAGGTTGGCACACTCCTTGCGCTCGGTGTCCAATCACTCTCTGCGTGTTGGATCTTCTGGACTCTATGCACTTCCGGTCAACAGCAATCCCTGCCTTCCTTTCCTCAGACTAACTGCTGAGATCTCAATTTCAACCTGCACTTCTCCTGCATGGCTCTGTCAACCCAATTCAACTTCTGGGTGAGTGAGAGTGAGAGTTTAACTGCTGAGCCTCATCAACGCACTCTATGCGGATGAATTCGACTGCACTCTATGCAGGAATCTCCTGGCTCAAATAGAGAAACAATTGAAACTCATTCTCCTTTTTCTCACAGATTCCAAATCAACTATGAAATCTCACACGCAGCATATCAAAGAAAATGCATGACAGAAAGAAAACATACATGAGTATAATATCAACACAGAGAAACAACACAGACCATGAAGCTGAATCAAAGACTTCCTTCTATTAATTCAATCTATACATGGGTGTTCTTCACCAGTTCTCCTGCTATGCTCTTCTCTCCTGAATGCTTGCATGAATGAATACAATGTACAAAGGAGGGTGCCTATATTCCATTTGCCCTCTCAAATTCTACAACTATCAAATCTACAATAAATTACTATCTAATAGCATTAAATCTAATAAATGCCTTCCTATCTATAATACAATACAAGTGCGCTTCATTACATTAACTTATTAATGCTTGGCGCAACAAATATCACGGTAAAATTCAAAAAGAAGTTTGCTGGCTTGTCCAGCTGTCTTTCCCTGCTCCGCACGCTGGCTCACTTGATGAGTGAGCGATGCTCCCGCATCATACTCCTCGGCTCAAAAGATTTCATGGGCTCCTGTCCATGAGCTCCTGCACGGTGTGCCCATGTTTCTGTATGACTGCCTCTGTTTCCCAGCTGGCATCCTCCACTGGGTGATTCTTCCATTTCACCAGGTATTCAAAATATTGCTTCCGCCTGGTCTTCTTGCCCAATCGCTTGTCCAGTATGCACTCCATCTGAGGCCTTTCTGTTGTCGGCATCTGTTTCTGCCACTGGACTTCTGGTTCCTCAGTCCCAATGTCTGCTTCTCCAACTCTGTAGGGGTATAAATCCAAAACGTTAAAAATCGGAGATATCCCGATGCCCTCTGGAAATTCAATTTCGTATGCATTCTCCCCGAATTTCTTCAGGACTCTGCACGGCCCAATTTTCTTCATCTTGAGCTTGTTATATGTTCCCCTTGGGAACCTTTCTTTCCTTAAGTGCGCTAGAACCATGTCCCCAACTTCAAACTGAAGTTGTCTCTTCTGTTGATCGGCTCTGTGCTTATACTCTTGATTTGACTTCTGCAGTCGCTGCTTCACCTTCGTGTGAAGTTCTTCCATCACCTCCGCGAATTCTTCAGCACGAGCGCTGCTAGTTTTAGCCTGTCCTGACTCTTTGAGCTCACAAACTCCCCTCGGCTGTGTCCCATACAAAATCTGGAATGGGCTCTTACCTGTACTTCGATTCACCGAATCATTGTACGCGAACTCTGCCTGTGGTAATATCTGGTCCCAACTGTTGTGGTGCTTTGTCACCAGGCTTCTCAATAGATCCCCTAGACTTCTGTTCACCACCTCTGTTTGGCCATCCGTCTGCGGATGATAAGCTGAACTAAATGTCAGATTAGTTCCCAGCTTCTTTCATAGCGTCCTCCAAAAATGACCTATGAATTTTGTATCCCGATCCGAGACTATGCTTCTCGACAATCCATGCAATCTGATGATTTCTTTAAAAAACAAGTTTGCGATGTGCATCGCATTGCTGGTCTTATGACACGGAATAAAATGTGCCATATTTGAGAACCTGTCCACCACCATAAAGATGGAATCAACTCCTCGCTGAGTCCTCAGCAAACCAAAAACAAAATCCATACTGATCGCCTCCCATGGCCTCTCAGGTATGGACAATGGCTGATAAAAACCTGTGTTTTGCTTTCGGCCCTTCGCATGTTGGCATATCCTACACCTATCAACAAACCTCTTTACATCTGTGTGCATCCCCAGCCAATAATATGATTCGCTCAGCTTTGCGAATGTTTTATCATGTCCAAAGTGACCTGCTAAGCCCCCACTGTGCTTTTCTCTCACCAAATTCTCCCTCATGGAGCAATTCGGTATGCACAATTGATTGCCTCGAAACAACAATCCTTCTTGGATCATATATTCCAGCCACGGACTCTGATCCCTGAGAACTAGATTCTCAGCTGCCTCGTATGCTTCTGCAAAATCTGCATCACCTACATACATGTCTTTAAGGTTTTCAAAACCCAGCGTCTTGACTTTGAACTCCTGCAGCAGCAAACATTTCCTGCTCAAAGCATTAGCCACTTTGTTAGTAGTTCCTGAAATGTGCTTTATAACAAACGTAAAATTTTGCATGTACTCTACCCATTTTGCATGCTTCTGGTTCAACTTATCCTGTTGACTCATGAACTGCAATGCATGATTATCACTGTATAGCACAAACTCCTTGGGTATCAAGTAATGCCTCCACTTTTTCAATGCCTATATGATGGCATAGAACTCTTTGTCGTATGTGGAGTATTTCAACTTGGCATCATCCAGCTTCTCGCTGTAATATGCAACAGGTCTGTCATCCTGACTCAAGACCCCTCCAACAGCATACCCACTGGCATCACATTTCACTTGAAACATTTTCTGAAAGTCGGGCAACACCAACACTGGTTGCTCTGTGATCTTTCGCTTCAACAGGTTGAAGCTCCTCTCAGCCTTTGCTGTCCAGTGAAAAACTGTATGTCGTTTCTTCACGGTGTCCATCGTTGCGGCGCTAATTCCACTGAAATTTTGAATGAACTTTCGGTAGAAACTAGCTAGTCCATGAAAACTCCTTACCTCAAAAACATTCCTCGGCGATGGCCAATTTATGATTACTTCCACCTTCTCAGGATCCATCTTCAATTCATTCGCCGAGATTACAAAACCCAAATAAATGAGTTTTGTCTGCAAAAACGAGCACTTCTTCAGATTGATCAACAGCTTCTCCTGCTGTAACCTTCTCATCACAATGGCCAAATGCCTCAAGTGTTCAGCCTTGGTCTTGCTGAAAATCAGTATGTCGTCCAGATATACGACCACAAACTTGCCAATGAATTCCCTCAGGACTTCATTCATCGGCCTCATGAATGTGCTCGGCGCATTTGTCAAGCCAAACGGCATGACCAGCCATTCGTACAAACCCTCGTTTGTCTTGAATGTTGTCTTCCATTCATCTCCCTCTCTCATTCGGATCTGGTGATATCCGCTCTTGAGATCAATCTTCGAAAAATAATTTGCCCCACTTAGGCAATCCATCAGGTCTTCCATTCTCGGCAGTCGAAATCTGTACCTGATGGTGATTTTATTTATCGCCCTGGAGTCTGTACACATTCTCCAGCCTCCATCTTTCTTTGGACTTAGTACTGTCGGAACAGAACATGGACTAAGACTCTCCCTCACCAGTCCTTTGTCTAGCAGATCCTGTACCTGCCTTTTGACTTCCTCATTCTCCTGAGGCGTCAACCTGTACGCTGCCTTATTCGGTAAACTTGCTCCAGGTATGAGGTCTATATGATGACTCACACTCCTCATCGGTGGTAACGAACGAGGTAGTTCGTCCACGATGATATCAGCGAACTCTCCCAGTAGTTCCTGAATCTCCTCTGGCAAGTCGTCCACTCTTGTGCTTGTCAGGACAATTCT
>JASDQU010107522.1:62174-81429 GCA_032191745.1 Picea mariana
TTCACTAACCTCGGCCCGAAGAACAACAATGCTCTTCCAACTCCTCTTGGGAGTTCTCGTCACCCACAGGACTCTCCTCGACGATCTCCCCTTCGCAAATCGGGAAACCAACGTTCGCGCTATTGCGAACCCTGTGCGCACAATTCACATGCAACTCATAATCCCGAACCTCGATAGTCAACGGTCAACCACTCGGGATATCGCCACTCGCGAGGTAAACAACTTGAATTTCCAAACCCCGAGTACCGAGGTGCCGATCCCCGATTAAACGCCACCTGGACTCCACTCACTTCCAAGGCCCCACGCGACCACCTCACCTCACGCTCTGTGTGATCGAAAATCACGGGATCGCGATTTCAACTGTCGCAAATCCTTTGCATTGGGAAACCCCGAATGCCGAAACCCCGATTCTCCAGATTTGTGCCACCTGTCCCTTCAACAATCGATGGCTTCCACGGAATCGGGAAATCGCTACTCGCGATTTCGACGTGCATGCAACTCTTGCACTCGCCAACCCCGATATGCCGATATGCGATGGCAAATGGGATTCTCCACGACGATTTCAAGTCGTCGATTCTCTTCTTCTTGAGGAATCCTTTCACTCCAAACTCCGCCTTGTTCGAAACTTCTCCTGGGTCTGTTCCCACACTGTTTATGCGGAACTATCCCTCCTGAGCTTTATAAATTCTGACTCCTTTGGAGACTTCGTGCACATTGCCTGCGCTCGACCTTCAACGGCTTTCAAAGTGTTGAAGTCTTCAGATTCCGTGCACTCGCAACTACTGTAATCCCTGGCTTCCTTCCTCAGACTAACTGCTGAGATTCCACTCTTGGCCTGCGCTCATCCTGCACGGCTCAATTAACCCAATTCAACTTCTGGGCAAACGAGAATGAGAGCTTAACTGTTGAGCCTCCTCAACGCACTCTTTGCGGAGGAATTCAACTGCACTCTATGCAGGAATCTCTTGGCTCAAACAGAGAAACAATTGAAACTCGTTCTCGTCTTTCTCACAGATCTCAAATCTACCATGAAATCGCATACACAGCATATAAAACAAAAGCATAACAAGAAGCAAATATGCAACAGCATAATATCAACAACACACAGAGAATAATCACAGCCATGGAATTGAATCAAAGCTTTCCTATTAATTCACTATCTGTACATGGGGATTCTTCACAGGTTCTCTGCTCTGCTCTTGCCCTCAATGCTTGATAATAATACAATGTACAAAGGAGGGTGCCTATATTCCATTTGCCCTCTCGAAATCTGGAACTATCAATTCTACAATAAATTCCTATCCAACAGCATTAAAACTATTAAATGCCTTCTTATCTAAAATACAATACAAATGCGCTTCATTACATCAATCTCATTAATGCTTGGCGCAACAATATCAAGGTAGAATTCAAAATTGAAGTTTGTTGGCTTGTCCAACTGTCTTTCCTCGCTCCACGCGCTGGCTCGCTTGATGAGTGAGCGATGCTCCTGCATCACTTCCAATACATGATTTTTTTATAAACACTGCAACATTTCCTGAAACGTTTGGCCTTCCATCATTATTAGATTATCCTTTAGTTTGATTGGTTTCCTTCATTCAATTATAATGTTCTTAAATTATGTATTTCCACATACTCAATAGATACTTGGCCAGCGATATATAAACTATATATGTGTATATTAGGCCAACATACTCCATCAGTTCAACTTCATTTTTGTATGGCACATTTACACCATCCATAGAAAAGAGCTCTATCATATGTGTTAGCTCTGAGAGTCACCCTCGGACTGCTAGAAGATAAGCCCAGTACCCATCAAAATGTGAATGGATTAAAATGGTTTGAATAGGTGGATCAGCAATACTTTAAAGAAAGGAAAAGACAACAAATATCATTGCAGATCAGTGATGGACCATTGGGATATGGAGTCATAAACAGTCTTCTCATTGAAGGCATTTAAGCTCCCTATCAGAAAAAAGATTTGCATAATAATGAAGAGAAGAATAAGATAATAACATAAAGAAGAATATTCGCTAAGTAGATATCCTCTCTGCAAAAAGAATTTATATGTGTCTGAACAATAAACAATGATCAATAGGCAAGCTTACAACAGATCCTCTACTACATCAAGAATCTATCAACCAAAGGAAAATTTTAATCCTTAAAATCAGCAATACATTCAAACAAGATGAAGAATAGAACTTAGATGTGTCTGAACAGTAAACAATGATAAATAGGCAAGCTTATAGCAGATCCTCTACTGCATCGAGAATCTATCAATCAAAGGCAAATTTTAATCCTTAAAATCAGCAATACGTTCAAACAAGATGAAGAATAGAACAGAGAACATAGAAGAAAAATCTGATGAAATAGCTCATATGAATCTTCAATAACAAACAATTTACAGCTACATGCCCCTCTGTCTTACAAACTAAAATATACAGTCATTCCATTCCCAAAACCTCCTCCGGTATTGGGTCGAACCCCCCTTCCATTATATCATTCATCAGATGTATTCATAATCAAAATAGAAGACAAAAATGAATGACAAGTCTTGCTGCTTGGGCGCCTCTTCTCCAGTGTCATGTGTCCTCTCTTGTCTGCCATGTTCCTTCTATCAGAAGGAAACTCTGGTCAGTATGGGTCTGTAGGAAAATTTTCCCTCTGTGGTACTTTGGGCTGACAGTTTTATGTCTCCTCGGTCAGACCCTCCATGCTTCTATTTAAGGGGGTAGTCGATTATTCAACCACTGGTCCTTATTTCATTCATTTATTTTTCCTTGGGATCGGGATGAGGCCTAACGCCTAGTTTTTTTCCACGTGTTGCTCTTGGATTGGACCCTATATAAGCACGTGATTGCAAAAGTTTTCAAGGGAGGTTTGGGTCCACACTGCTTCGACCCCCGCAATCCACCACCAACTGCCACATACCTCTTCCACTATAACATGGTTTTGATTGCACAACCGCTCTAGAATTTTAACGTTCGAGCATGTTCTGTCCCCGCAATGAAGTGTGGTCGTCGATCTGTTGTAATCTGTGATCTGGGTAACCCTGTTATTTTAGCGCCCCGCTAAAATTTATCTGTCTGGCAACTCCAAAATCCTTTTAACCATGTTTAGAGATGGAGCCAATTTTGGTGCTTGGGAGCTTTGAATGTTGAGGAAGAATATCTCCTGGAGGATGACCTCTCGAATCTGACATGGTGGCCTGATGTCATTGTGTTGTCACAACTATTGATGGATGAGTGCCATGCATCTAAACTGATGAGTGCCAAGTGTCTTCGGCACTTTAGCACTTCGGGATTTGGGAGTTTTGTATTGTGAAGCATGGAAATCTCTTGAAGTAACTTTCTCCCGGTTGACGTGGCAGCCTCTCGTTACTTCAAGACTTCAGGCTTCAGAATATTTTGAACACGAGAATGAATATCTCCCAAAGTGACTTTCTTTCGGTTGACGTGGCAGACTCTCGTTACTTTGGGAATTCAGGCTTCGGGAGCTTTTGAACGTGGGCATGAATATCTCTCGAAGTAAATTTATTTCGATTGACGTGGTAGCCTCTCGTTACTTTGGGAATTCGGGCTTCAGGAGCTTTTGAACGCGGGCATGAATATCTCTCGAAGTGACTTTCTCCCGGTTGACATGGCAGCCTCTCATCACTTCAAAACTTTGGGACTTCGACACTTCGGGACTTCGGGATGTTTGGATGGAAGTCTCTCTAAGTAACTTTCTCTCAGTTGACATGGCATCCTCTTGTTACTTTGGGACTTCGGGCTTCGGGATATTTTGAACGCGGGCATGAATATCTCTCGAAGTGACTTTCTCCCGGTTGACGTGGCAGTCTCTCGTTACTTTGGGACTTTGGGTCTTCGACACTTCGGGGATTTTGTCTGGTTGTTAATCCTTGCGTGGGTTTGAAACTCCGAATTCACAAGAGCCGTTAATCTGAACTGCACATGAGATCTCCACCGTTGAAAATCGAACCCGTTTGTTTGCTTGTATTTCAATCCCGAAATGGACTGCTCTGAATGTTTCATTTTGCTCATAATTTTTCCCTGTGCATCCAACATACTTGACTGACCTGACTTTATCAACCAGAAGAGGAAAAACTTAAAGGAGGGTATGCAAAAAAGAGAGAGACTCGATAGAGGTGTAGACCTAGGTCTTAACAATAACTACATATGACCCATGACAACTTTATGTGCTAACACTATGCAAACTAGACGGAGCAATTCGATATGTTCTCCCATTGATAAAAAAATGATGTTCAAATCAGGTATTGGGTTTGTTTTTATTTTTTCATATAATGTTTGTATCTCAATGGAAATTCCTTGTCTCCATCGATATCATTATCAAAAGAGAATGTCCCTCCTTCAACAAGAAACATTTTTCTTTTTAATTTCTTCTAATATTACCACCTCTAGTTGATATCAACCTCTTACTTCATGTTTCCCTTTCTCCTTTTTCTTCAAAACTACCATCACTATCTAAATCAATATATAACGAAAATATATTCAACTATCCCTACCTGTGCATAAAAACATATTAGCAACAATTCAACATTTTAGTGGTAAAATCACATTTTGAATACAAATTAATCTCACCATCCCTCTCCTTAAGGGTGACATCAATGCAAAGATTCTTTATGATTTGACATCAATTACAAGTATGTCATTGCTTCAAGATCCATTAATAATTTAAATTTTACAAAAACATAATATTGTTTGAGTGAGCACCCATCTCCATATTAATTCATGGATACCTAGTTGGTATCACCACTTTTTTACCTCACTACTTGAAAAGTTTAATTGATATTAGCGGGTTTAAATCTCCTTACAATAAGATATCTTGACTTGTATATAATATCTTTGGAGAAGATAATTCTATATTCTTGTCACATTACATAATCTAGATTATCAAATGGTCTCCACCTATGTTATCAAATTCATTTGGCCCAAATTTTCAACAACCATATATGCCAATAGTCCTCTATATTACCCCAACACATATCATTTGATATGGTTTCCTATGTTTTCTATGTCTTATTGTACAAAGATACTCTATGAATGTGTTATGTATATAAAAATAAATATTACTCATAAATATATATACTTAAACTAGAGAACTTACGATATTAATTATTAAAAGGTGCATCACATAAAGGCATGGCTTTATGTGAAAGGTTGTCTTTAGGCCTATAAATACCAAGGCCATTCATCATTCCAAATCATATTCTCTCATATTCTATTCAATATAATATTTAATCCGTATGAGTTATTTTATGTTATCTCGTTTATTTTGGATATTCAGTTGATGAACCAAGTTGTTCATGTCTTTCTCAAGAAATGAATTTTGTTCATGTCCTATTCAAGAAATGAATTTTTGTTTATTTCATTTGGTACCAGGGTTGTGTTTTGAACCTGACCTTTGGCCACGCACTTTTTTTATCAAACCTTGTATGACCTGGTTTTTGGCCACACTCATTTATTTTTCAGAGTTTCCATGAACTTGGCCTTTGACCACAACCTATACTTTGTTTGTTTCAATAATGCATTTTATTTTCCAAAAACATAGATAGAAAACCAAAGTGTCTTGAAAAATTCAAATTCGTTGGGATCAAAGTTTACTCATAAATTCTCATTGAATTCCCATTGAAGAAAGATATTTCCACTGCAACTTTGATGAATAGAACCAGAAATCAAGACGGTCATAAACATAAAATATCAGAAGTTCCAAAAAGATCATTTCACTGCCAAGCATATAAATCAACTACATTTACCAAAGTTCCTAAATATCACATGGGAGTAAGTTTCCATTCTTTCTGAAAGACAAAAATATTGAAGATATATTAAGAAAGGTTCGCTGCACTAAATCTCATATAAATAGGGAACCCATACATTTGGTATACAACCACTAAATTATGTCAACCATACAGTTAATATGTCCTATGTACATTGAATTTTCTCATCCTACCAGTCGTACCCTTGAAGTGTGTCACCATACATAGTTGTGACCCTTTTCCTGTCGTATTATTGCCGCACCGCCACCATATTTTACATCCGCGCAATTGTATACTTACTCAACCATTAGTTCTTCTTTTATTTCATCAATATTTTCAATTTTTTCATATTCCCCTTAGCAAGAAGTTGTGACCCCTCAAATTCATTAATAATTATTTTCCAGAAAGTTATATATCTAAGTCAACGTATAAAAAATTAAAGAGAAAATTAAATTCTAAAAGTATCATATAAGTGAGGGAAAAGAAAATGTCCAAGTGTAAAAGGGGAAATTTTTCATAAACTTATGAAGTTACAGTGAGAAAAGATATATTAAGTATTTTTACACAAGGGTATCTAAAATCTTTTAAACTAATTCTTAAGGAAAGTAAAAAGAATTAAAATTGGATTTTATTAATAATAAAGGAAGGATTTTCTATAAAGGTCTTCTAACGTCGTGCTTCGGATTATTGACATTCAAAGTGAGTATTCGAGAAAAAAGTATTAACATCATTATTAGTGTGAATTATCAATAAAATTACATTAATGTCGATTTCACCAATTAGTTATTAATTCCATAGCCAAGTATAATAAAAAAAAAAAAAGACACTTTTGGCGTCAAATATGAAATTAAAGATTTAGAAGTAACAACTGATGGTTATAAATGCATATCCCAATTCAATGTTGCAACTCTATTTATAAAAGAGGTTGGCATATTTCTCGATATAATATGGCTAGAAACACTAGGTGCCTTCATCTTAACATGGGGAACAAGATTTTGATGTTCTACTATAAGAAGAAAAAGATAGCATTGTAGGACATTACAATGAAACCATTCTCAAAAGCACCCTCATCAGAAGACCTTAAAAATATCTCAAAGATCATCCTTCAAGATAATCAAAAGTCGATACAAAACATGCAGAAAAAAGTTGAAAAGTTTATTGATTGTAAAGATGAAGAAATTTCTCGCCTTAAGAATCATAGTCAAAACTTGTTCGCATAGATTAAGTAGTTAAAAGGTGAAAAGAATTCATAACAAGAAACGCTAAAGAAACCTATCAGTAAGGAATCACTAATTGATAAAGAAATAATAATAGGACCCATTAAAATAAAGGAGTCATTTAATGTTGAAGTATAAATTATAGAAATTCCAAGTGTACTTGCTAATAGAAATTCATCAACAACGCGACTTAGGTATATGAAGAAGAAAAACCAAACATTAATCAAGAAAACACTACAAGTATGAGAAGGAAATATTGAGTTACAAAGACACCTTATCGAAATCCTAATCACGAGAGTCAATCAATTTAATCAGTTAATGTATCAACATTGTTCAAAACAAAGATATGATTCAAACTATTTTCCAAATAATATTAATTCCAATACAATTTGGACTCAAAGTAGAAGTCATCTTAGGAATCACAATATGTGTCCCTTCCAAGAACCTTATAAATGCACATTCCCTCCGAAGATTGAATTAGGTTGGTTATACATACATATAAATAAATATTATTCATCGATTTATTTACCTAAACTAGAGAACTTAGGATATTATTTACTAAAAGGTGCATCACATAAAGACATGACTTTATGTGAAAGGTCGCCTATAAATACCAAGGTCATTCATCATTGTGAATCATCACCTCTCATATTTTATTCAATATAATATTTTAATCCATGTGGGTACTTCTATGCTATCCCATTTATTTTGGATATTCAGTTTATGAACCAATTTGTTCAAGTCTTATTCAGGAAATGAAGTTTTTTCATTTCAGAATGCTAGTAAAATGAATGGTGGATAAGCTATACACTTTAGTGATATAATGGTATCCAAATGCCTAGAAAGAGAATTATGCCAATGATTTATTTGTATTGAACAATCATTTATTTTTCAAAACCCCCAAGCTCTTGGAAAATAGGTATCCAAAAATATTGGCAAATGATGTGAAGTAGGCTCTCAAAGATAACCATTATTAGCAGGATGGAATGCCTTATTACTTTCCTAAATTCTATGCATGTAAGGCAAGCTCAAAGTAGCACCCAACCAAAACAAATATAGAATGATGTGCGTGAAATGTAAAGCAAGGGAAACCATTTATTACACCCTTGACCTCAAATAAAACAAAAAAAATGCATACACACTTGCATGAAGTGCCATGGGCCATGTTCTAAAGTGAAATTTAATATCACACAAGGAGAATATAGGTCTCAATTCCAGGCCCTTAGTTTGTATGAATGCATAAATGGCAGTCATCCAAGGGAATGAATCAACACCAAACAAACTTAGGGCTAATAAAGCAACAACCCCATGTCCAAATAGGCTTGTAACTTGAGGAATTGGCTAAAGTAAAAACCCAACAACAACTAGGGCAAGTTAAACAACAAATCCAACAACATAAATGACATGAAAAGTCTAATAAGGATATGTGGTTTGAAATTTTATGGAAACCATAATGAAAATGATGCAAGAAAACCATGGCCAAGGAATTGAAGGATTTTGGGTAAACATGCAGAGATCCAAGTGACTAAGCACTAAATGAGCTCTCTATTACACCAAAACACAAGAAATATATTGTAACACACTCAGCCTTGAGATGAGCAACATTACATGTGGAATACTCATTAAAATTAAGATTTACTGCCAACTTAATTTCATGTAGCTTACTAGCTACGGATCACACATGGATTTAACCATTTGACAGATACGACAGTTCTAAATGCATCTAACAGTAAATATGAAAACACAAATGCATTTTTCAAGAAGACAATAAACACACGGTATTCATATTAAAACATTTACACATTGGAATAACATAAGAACGGAATAAAACACTTATTTGTTAATAGTTAACCAGCTCGTTTCTTATGAAGGATGAACCTTCCAACCATAGGCACTATTGTTCATTTTCTCTCAACAGTAGGCAAGTCCGATTTACAGGCACACGGGCCTCTTTTCCAACATAACCACGGCCCAATAATGGTTTCCTTCAAGAAAAGCATGGTTGGTTCTCTTCCCAACACTCAACACCTCTCTTGATACCCAAAGTCTGCATGTAAAGAAATCACACTCTATTTAAAAATGTGACTATCCAAAAATTGCACCCCTTGGCCTTACCAATTTCCTCTGTTTGTTTGCTTACTTGACTTGAATTACTCTTTGCCCCAAGATTGTTGTAGTCATGTCCATGCTCTCCAATAACTATGGGATGTGACTCCACACACCCACCCTCTTACATGAGTTTAATGAATGGATTTAGGAACACTCAACAACAAATAGAAGGTTTATGCACAATGATGAATATAAATCAAGAATGTGGGTTTGGAGTAATACTCGTGAGTAATTCAATCAAGAATGTGGGTTTGGAGTAATACACGTGAGTAATACATGAGTTTAATGAATGGATTTAGGAACACTCAACAACAAATAAAAGGTTTATGCACAATGATGAATATAAATCAAGAATGTGGGTTTGGAGTAATACCCGTGAGTAATTCCCCCTTGGACCCCCTCTCTCTTTTGGAATCGTAGCCCCCATCGTTCTTCATCCTTTTCATATATAATCCAGTGATTACTATTTTTATTAATTATTTCAATGCACATAATATAACATTCATCCTTCGGCCACATTAGCCCAATAAGGGCTCCTCACCCCAACACATCAAATCACCAGCCTAAATCACATTTGTACAATTACATTATAATTCGTGGGGATCAAAACTGGGGATGTTACATATACCACCTACTCTCTCTCTCTCTCCATCTTCATATCAAAATCGACATCAAGAATGATTGTGGACTCACCAATTTAGGGGGCATTTGGGTCCCCTACTACGTTGAGATTGTGAGATTGTGAGATTGTGGTTCCCTACATTCAATGATTGTTGTTTTGTGTCTCTTCTCTAGGTTCTTATGTCTATTCTCTAGGCCTAGGGTTTACCTAGTAGCAGGTAACTTCTTAATTATATAATATATTTTTAGTTGGAATCTAAACCACTTAATATCTTATATAATTAAAATCGCATAGTAATATGTAATTAAGATACTATATAAAAATCAAATCCATAACATATCATGTAATTAATATCACATGATAATACATTATATTACGTAATATTTCATATAATACAGTAATACATAATATATTGTATTATTAATTGTCAATTGGGTTTAGCTCGGGTGGTTGGGAGGAACTTTGTTATCCTCCCCATCCAGGTTCAATTCTCGCAAGTGACATGTTGAGCTCTTAACAAGTATATTGTTGTAATGCCTTCAAGCTCTATTGTTGATCGGCTTTATGTCCTAAAGATTCTTGAGTTACGCTAGATATAATCCTCGAAATGAAAAGAAGTATTCAAAGATATTCTCTAAACTTTATAACCTAAAATCATATATATATATAATATGAGATGGAAGAAATGGCTTTGCAGCCCAGCTATTACCGCAAGCCCGAAAAACCCTAAACATTTTCTATGTTGGCATGTGTGATCGTGTCTCTCTCATGTCTCCAACCTAATTTTATTTCTGGTGGCAAGAATATTTTATGTGGTTATTAGGGAAAAATATTATGGCGGTTTATGAAGACATAGTTGATTATTCCTCGAACCCAGTTGAGTTTCTCCCCTGGTCACCGACAGCTGGCAGTTCTCCCTTTCCGGTCTCTACCGCATGTACCTATGTGGTCGGCTCAGAAATCTGGTCAGAGGGTCCATCATTTTTCTATTCTCCAGCCTCTACTTCAGTCATTATGTTTGGAGCTCCAAATTTGAGCTTAGCACCGGTCTCCCTGTCTCCTTCCGGTTTTGTTGGTGGTTATGTATCTCCCAGCCTTGTGGTTTCTCCATATTTAGCAATGTATGTCTCTTCCCATGGTTTTTTCTCTCTTGACGATTCAACAGTCTTCTCTGCAGACTCTACCCTCCCCCTGGCAGACTATTCTCATTTCTCCTGGTCACCGGCAGTTCCTTCCATTCCATGTTCCCTCTTTGACACACCCCATGTGGGCTTAGACGTTGAAGCTAGCTTAGGTATAGATCAATTTGTTCTCTGCTCATGTCTCTATCCCATCCCAGATCTGCCCCTTCCCCCTGGTTCTAATTATTTTCCCCTTAGCGTTGGATTTATAGCCTCTTGCCTCGACCCTACAAACCTAAATGGTTGGGACGACACTAGGGACAATTTGGGGACAGCTCTGGTCCCTTATTTTGTAGATAGGAACTCACCCAAAGGACACTTCCTAAAAGGATATGTAGGAACAAGTGTGTTTCAACATCCTCAAAGGAATTTAATCTATTTTTTGGTGAAGACATAACCATGATTGAGGATATAGAAATGGAAGATAAAGCACTAGTTGGGAAAGCCCTCGGTCGACACTTCAATCTCAAAACCCTTATGTCTTGGGTATCCACATATTGGGGTTCATCATATGATCCTCCTTCACGGATCATCCTCCTTTCAAAACGGTGGTTCCTGATCATTTTTTCCGAATTATCACATGCAGAAAGAGCCCTGCATTATGGATGGTGTATAGATTTGTCCCCAACTCTTCTGAAAAAATGGGACCCCACTTTTGATGTTGATAATGAAAAAATGGATATTATTCCCCCCTTAAGAGTTTTCTAAGAAAATAAAGTTATTTGACTCTTTCGTGAGCCCAAGCAGACCAAGTGTTGTTGCTTGCTTTGATACCACTCTTTCACACACCTGACCCCTAAGTACCTTTTTGAGGGATGGGGTATAATGTTTTTCTCTTTTCTCAATCATCTCAAATCTTTGTGACTAGGATTACATTGCCTTCAATTTGAAGAGGGTTTTACAATGACTATAAATTTTTCCAAATCCGAGTTCTGGATCACAAGTTATGGTCCTTCAAAGTTCTCTAGGCCTTCATCAACTAGAGTCTCTCACCGCCATATGGCATCCACGTGGCTCCTTGTCACCCGACACGCTACATCATCATAGCATACAAAGAATCGATTAACCAGAGGTTGACACTTGTCTAGCTCTCAAAGGCCTATTCATTTAACTATTCATTATCATGATAAAATCTCACTCTTTACTAATCATTTATTTAATCCATATTAGGGATAATTAATCTTTACTAGAATTAATTAACCCTGTAAATTCCATTTGTACTCGACCTAAATTGTTGGTACAGTTAAACTGGGGATCACTTCCCTTTCACCTTGGTAATCCCACATTTCGAGGTAAATTTAGTGTTAATTATTATATCGATACCCTGTCACGTAAACCTATAGTCAAATCGTATTACCAATTTTTTCTTTTATTAATTATATTATAATATAATCATATTAAACTATATTACAATATAATTAAATATATCAAAGAAGCTCTTAGGATTTTTAATATGAATTAACACCTAAGTCTTCAAGTCAATCTCCAGTGCATGTATTCAAAGTTTGGTGGGGTTTAACTTGAAATTTTATGTACTTAAACCTATAATTAAAGGAAATGAAAATTATTTCTTGTTTTCCATACTTTTAGAATAGTAAAATAAAATCATATTCAGGAGGGGATTTTTCTCCATTTAAAAATATGGTTTATAATTTCCCTTCCTCACAGATAAAGGAGTAACCTTCTCCTTTTTACCGAGCTTTCCTTTCCTTACCCATATTTAAGGAAATTCGTCCTAAGGCAATAATTTTCTTTACAAAAAAATATCGTATTTCGACCAGGATTTACTTCCCACCAAACATTTAAGGGGATTCTTCCCAAATTTATAGGAGATTTAACACAAGTTTAGCATAATTGTTTATTAATGCCAAAAATTAGTATAAAAGTTTCTTAAAGTCCAAATGATGTTTTTGGAGCTTTTATATTTTAACAAATTTAGGGAATTCCTCATTTATAATGCATTTTAATGTCTAATAACATTTGGAATATTTCCTTAAATCCCAACTACAATTCCGAAGTTTGTTACTTGCTAAGTATCCTAACACAGAATTTTAGAGTGTCGTTAGATAATGATCAACCTTAGGAAGAAATGTTATCCTTCTCTTTTAAATTTCTGTAGCAATTACAGTTAATTTGTTTGTTCTCATTAGAAACAGAAGATGGGTTGTAAGTGTATATCAACCTTAACCATTTCACCCAGAAATATTATTTTAACACACATATAGTCAAGAGATAAGGAATTAAATCAAATGAGCTTCAGCTAAAATTTTCTCTTCCTTTTACCTAAATTTTTCAAGCCACTTTTGTCAGAAATTAAACTTACACAGCTCTAAAACAAAGTCTGTAATTTTCTTTGAACTTAACACTGCAAAGATTTAGCAAAATATATTTATCTAGAACCCAGAAAGTGTTGCAACTGCTTAAAGGGGTGCTCTTTTCCACCCAACCATTGGCACAACAACTCTTGGAATTATTTACCATTGGCCACCCCCTAGCTAGATCATGATTCCCTGAGAGAGATTCTTCCTTCTATTTAGCAACAGTCAGGGACGGAGGTCGCTCTCCTCCTCCCACAAGAATTATGGTAGATTAATTTTCTATCCACCAGGAAATGGAGGTTGTTGTGATTGTTCACTCAATCACTCCATATTTTTTCATTTCAGTTTATCATCTTGGTTATAAAAACGTTCCCCAACAATTCTTGTACCCATAAACAGATTTTTTTCTCAATTCTCTTCAGAACCAGAGAGTTTCACAAGATCTCCCTCTTTATTTAATGGTCACCATACCCATTCCTCTACATCATCTCTTCTCAGAAATGGATCCCCGAATCAACTAACTATCTCCCCTTCTCTCTCCTTGTGATTTTCCCTTTGTTTCCTACCTTCTTTAGCAAGATTTCATGGGTCAAATCCCCTAATTCGTGGGTTAGCCCAGAATCCTCTAGATGGGTACTTTTTGTCCATGATTCTGAGGCAAGGAATTTCTGGTACAACACCCATTCTCGTTCATAAATGTGGGAAGTTGATATTTCAACTACCAACTTCTTCCATTAACCACAATTCTAGAAAATGGGAAATCTGTATTTTTCTTGAATTTTAAATTGGAAAGGGAATTTTCCTCATTGTTTCCCTCTCATGACATCATGACCTGTATAGGAAATCCCCCTCAGCAGTTTTCCAACATTTTCTTTTTTACATTAGTAGCATAAATATTTACACTACCCTTTTAGTAAAATATAGTTACATTTACAAGTTGGGGGAAACATGGGTATTACAATCCCCTCCCCCTTAAAGGAACATCGTCCTCGGTGTTCTTTGTATCTCATCAACACCATTCATGTCTTCTTCTTTCAGATGCTTTAGCAGTGTTGTTCCTCTTTCTTGGTCCCGTATTTTTCAGACTCTTGGTCTTTGTCACATGCCTACAATGATTTCAAACAACAAGCATATTAATCACAATTTCATGCAAAAACATTTTATTTTTGTTTAAAAATCAAGAGGAATATTGTAGTGTCCCCAAGGCCAAGACCCGTTGCAAATCAGGATATATGAAATGAATTGTAAACATGTTCTATAGGCTGGTGAGCCAAGTTTTGTATAAGTTGGTAGGCTTATGGGTTTGTTAGGCCAGGGAGCCTAAGTGTTGAAGGCTAGGAGCCTGCTGATGTACTTGTATGTATGAAGAATGATTAATAAAATATAAACACCACCGGGTGCAGACCGACCACGATGAATGAGTGAAGGGGGACTGAGCGTCCACAGAGTGGGCAAGGGATTTTGGGCTGGAAGGTGGGAAAAAGGGGCTAAGTGTTGAGCCTAGGGGCTAAGCCTAGGGGGCTTAAGCCTGGGAATAATATTTTAATATTATTTCCCAAAAGACATGTGTATTTTATTTTTATCCTAAGTTCCTGGCAAGGGGAAAACGTGCAAAAGGGATGCATGCTATGGGAACGCATGCATTTCCCAGGGTGACAAGTGTCAACCCTGGTGCATGCAAATATAATAGCTGAGATGAACCGTGGGAGGGGGATCTTCTACATTCTACCCGACCGTTTGAGGGCGGAACCTATGGGGACCTCGACAGGAATACCCTCGTACAATCTCGAAACCAAAAACCGTGAGACTATCTCGTGATTGTTGAACCTGTTTGGGAAGCGTGTGTCTGTTTTTCCCAATTGGTTGTTGCAGCCACGCAGTGCTGAACTGCGCATGGCATACTGGCCAGAGTAAGCTTGTTCTGAGCCAGTGTATGACCTCTCTTCGGGTGAGGGAGGCGACTGTGGTTGGAAGAGGCAGGTTGTCAGGCCTGCGAGCAACGCTTTCTAGGGGAAAGAGTTTGCTGGGAAGTGGTTTCTTCTAGAGAGTGCCCAGCACCAGCTACGAGCTTTGAGACTTCCTGATCCGGCCTGTTGCCGAGACCCAGAGAGGGAGGTTAGCACCGATGGACTGTGCGTGTGAAGGTGTATACTCCCGGGCGGAACAGGCATGTGGGGAATGAGAGTCTAGTAGTAGTGGGCGTAAGATGGCATCTTTGGGAAGAATCCTTCCAGATATTTCTGTGTTGTTTTCCTTGTAACCTTAGCTTAGCCTAGGATTCCTTGCCTTGGGGTGGAGCTCAGTCCTAGCTCGGGGGTGACCCACTGTTGAGATGATGAGTAGTGTGGTCTAACGCTGGGAGGTTCGTGGAAGGCCTGCACTTGGTTGGTGGATTTCACCACTGTTACAAGATAAGTATCTAACTATGTTCTTATCACATTTTGCATGACTGTGCTACATAAATTATCATGATTTCCGCTGTGTATATGAATTACTGTTAAATGCTATGGATTGTTTAATCGTAGCAGTAAAATTATATGTTTTACTTTGAGTTAAATGTATTTCTTTACTTGAATGCATGTGATTATATAATAATCTGTATGAATTATGTAAAAGTGCGTGTACAGATTGTTACTTAGTGCGTTATAAGCTCTGGGTAAGCAAAAAAAGGTACACTACAAATTGGTATCAGAGCCAAGGTTTCGACGTTGAGACTAGATGGGCCAGTGGAGTGGTCGTTGGACCGAGAATGTGAAGGAAATTGGGCCTGGAATGGCCAATTTCAGACCTTGGTTTGTTCCAGTGTGTCAAGTAGTTGCTTGACTGCGCTTACGAGCTCAGGAGGTTTAGCGGTGCAGTGAAACCACAGCCGGTGTGGTCTACGGCCACGGGGAGACAGGTCTCTACACCAATGGTGTTAGAACCTTAGGATCTGTTCAGGAGGGAAGGCGATCCCTCATGACCGTCGGATCTGGAAAAATGTGCGTAAGGATTAAAATTCCTTTGGAAATGGAACAGGAGTGTGGAAATCGCGATACGCGAAATCCTGAATTAGTTAGAAACCGTCTGAGCCGTCAGATCTCGATCGAAAACCTGACATTCGTTGGATCTGTTGGGGGGTGTCTGAAGGTTAAAACCTTAGTGATTAAAGGAAAAATCCTGAAATAGATCTAGACCGTCCGAAAGATGGAGGACACGTTTCGTGCGATTTTCCATTTCGAGAAATCAGGAATCGCGATATCGGGAGTCCTGGTAACAAGGGATCGGGATTTTCCATGATGGAAACCCCGGAACAGTCGTGGACCGTCCGATTTGAGATGGCCACATGTTGTGAGACTACCCGTTTCGAGGATCGGGGATTCGAAAGTTTCGATGACAAGAACTCGGAATTTCGCCATGATAAATCCCGACCATACTGTCGAGACATTAGCATGTGACTAAGTTCTGATGAATGGACGAGATTCCTTCGGGAAATCTTAGGGTCTGTAAAGACCGTTCGATGTGAGAAAGATCTGACAGTTGGATTTACACGCAGAATTTCATATCGGGGATTGGGTGTTGGGAATCCCAACATCACTACAACAGGAATCGCGAAATGCGATATCCCGACGGACAAAAGAACCGTGTGGGGGCCACAAGATCCGAGAGGTGGACAGGTGGCACGTCGTTTCGGGTTTTCGCGGCGAGAAGTCCCGAAAATTTATGCATTTAGTATTCGCGATATTGCAAACTCCGAAACGCCGATGGAGTGAGGGACTGTTGAATGGTCAATCGACGCCATCGGGAAAGGACCGACAGGAAATTGTTGATCGGTGTTTGGATCATCGGAATATCGAGGATCCAAGTGACAAAGTGTTTATGTATTTTGGAATCGCGAACCGCGAAATCTCGATAAGTGTGAGCCAGTTGTCAGCCAGTCGGGATTCGGAGAACCTGGAATCGTGGGGACAAGAAGTCCATGCATTGTGAAACTCCAAAACTCGAAACCCCGACGAGAGGTTTGACTACGGTCACGCGGACTAGGAGCTAAGCCAGAAGGGCTAACGTGTGAAGGACGCGTCGGGATTCGGAGAATCGCGAATCCTGAGGACATGTGCATTGGGACATGGGAAGTCTGAAACTCTGATAGGAGGTATGACTGTGGTCATATAAGGGGAGGTCGTGTGAACCCCGAGTCTAGCCTGGAGAGTTAAACGGGAGTTCTCCAGTACCGAAACCCTGAAACCCAAAGTTCCGAAATACCGAAGTGCCGAAAATGAAAGCTTCAAAAACACGAAAATTACAGAGCCGAACGAGAAGCTCAGAAAACTCATTTGGAATCGAAATGTTTTTTGTTCTTGTTGGTATTACTTATAAATGTTGAAGATTGTTCATGAAGTTTTGATGGTCTGACAAACTTCGAATTTAATTGCACAGTGTGTGTGCAGAGTTCAACAGAGGTCAGTACCCCAAACCAACGTCGAGTATGGAGTGGGGAAAGGTGCAGATTAACCCTGAAATAGAAGACGAACAGGAAGGAAAGGATGTTAACCTGGGAGTCGAAGGATCAAACTCCAACGGGCACAGAAAAGAAAAGGATAAGGAAGGACACATAATGAAAATCCTTGAAGGATTGCAAAGAGAGGCCAAGGCTCACCGAGATGATAGCCGAAAGCTCATGAAAGTCAGGGACCGGCATGGTGCATTAAACTTAAAATTTTTGAAGAGTCTGGAAAGAATAGAGAAGAAACTCGAGAAAGGAAGAGACTCAAGTACGAAGGAGAGTCGCAGAACCCATGGGAGAAGAAGTAGGTCGAGGAGTGGTAGCCAACATCTTAGTCGCTCCCAAAGGCATTCTGACAGTAAGACACACAGTAGTTCAAGCCCATCCCCTACCAGGAAACATCGGAAATCTGGAAGGGAGGAATTGAAAGGAGAGATGAACACGATTAAGCCTCCAACATTCGATGGAGAACATAAGAAGGAGGAAGACGCCGAGACATGGTTGCATGGCATGAAGAAATACTTCCAATTGTAGAATTATTCTTCCCATGTAGAAGGAAGAATTGCAATGTACCAACTGAAAGGAAAAGCATCCATGTGGTGGGATCGGTTTGTGCAGGTGCAGCACATCAGAGAGAAAGAGGTCACTTGGAAGGAATTTAAGAGGTATTTCGAGAAGAAATACCTGACTAAAAGATACTATGATAGAAAGATGAAGGAGTTCTTCGAACTCAAGTTGGGCAGTACGACCATTGATGAGTATGAACGAAATTTTCTGGAACTACTGAAGTATGTTCCATTCATCAAGGACGAAGTTGTTAAAATTCAGAGGTATCTGAGTGGACTGCCACCTTCCATTGGTGACAAGATTCAATATGATGATCCTAAGACTATGGAAGAAACAATCAGAAGGTCGAAATGCTTATACGAACAGCAAAGAGAAAAACCTACCTTTCGGAAGGCTTGGGATGACCAGAAGAGGTTTAAGAAAGAACAGAGGCAGAAGGGAGACAAGCCTTCCTTTTTCCAAAACAGTCATTAGGAACAGCCATCGTTTAGAGAGCCGAGAAGGACTGAAGAGGGAGCACAAAGACAGAGACTGACGCCCATTCAGTGTTGGGGCTGTCAAGGAAACCACAAGTACAGAGATTGTCCCCATAAAAATGGTAAGGTGAGAACTGTACATACTGTTCAGCAAGCTGAAACAGTGGAGGATATGGGCAGCAGAATGTTGAGGATCTACGTAGCCCTGGACAATAAGTAAGCGTAATTTCAATCGCACATGATTGAAGTGGAAGGTATGATCAACAACCGACCACTTGTTATTTTAATTGATTCAGGGGTTAGCCATAGTTATGTAGATCCTAGAGTGGTGGAAAGTTTGCATCTAACGAAGAGAAAACATGAGAAGTCTTGGTTAGTGCAGTTAGCCACAGGGACCAAGAGGAAGGTCACTGAATTGGTTAAGTCTTGTTCAGTGGACATGAAAGGAATGAGTGCTAAGGCTGAATTGAACATTCTGCCTTTAGGCTCATATGATTGCTTAATTG